>SNQJ01S0034845.1:33708-58766 GCA_010110895.2 Picea sitchensis | reverse complement strand
TAAAATGAGAGAGCCTTGCCTCTTATTTATACTCTCCAAGTAGCTTCCTTAAAAACATCTTCTAGGTCACTTTCCCACTTTCCTTATTTTAGGGTTAACCCACTTCTAATTTCTCCATTAAATTTATTATTTAAATAATCTATTTTTTATTCAATTTGAATTATAGTACACTCATCACTTCACTTTATTATTTGTCTTCTAAAATCTCTTAAACCGCTTTGACTACTTTGACCTTTTGGGGCTTCTAGATGACATATGAGGGTCCTCCAACTTCGTAAGTCCATAACTCTCAAACTGTGAGGAGTTATGTGACATTCCACATACCACCAGAAATGGAATGACATGTACTATCAATATAGAATAGTATTACTTGAAAATATATCAAAACTCATACCATTATCCATCAAACAAACTTGGTTCCATTACCCAAACCTGGGTTCTCCGACTTCTTATGGCCATAACTCTCTAATTGTGAGGAGTTATGTGACGTTCCACATACCACCAGAAATGGAATGACAATAAATGTCCATATAGGATAGTTTCACTGACAAATTAATTGACCTTCATCTCATTATTCTACAAATAAGAATGGGTTCTCTAACCATACTTCTAGGATAACTCAATCTGCAAAGAGTCTTCCCGTGAGGACTTTCACCATATGGGGACCACTTTGGAGTTCATCCTTTGTGCTATCGGGCTTTCTTAAAGGGTTGAAATCAATGAAAACCAAACTTAATCAACACATTCATGTGACTAAGGAGGATTTGTTTTCTATCTTACAGTATTTTAAGAAGGACGATAGTGTTGGACCAGATGAGTGGTTGGTGGAGTTCTATATTGAGTTCTTTGATATATTGGATGTGGATTTTTTTAGAGTAGTGGAGGAAGTAATAAATTCCGGAAGGATGACCAACAACCTAAATGAAACATTTATTACCTTTATACCCAAATAGGACTTCCCATAGTATTTTGATAGATTCTGACCTATCTCAATATGCAAATTCTTATATAAGATTATTACAAAGGTGATAGCAACAAGATTGAATCATATCCTTTCTAAGTACATCTCAAATGAACAGTTTGGTTTTCTACAAGGAAGACAAATACATGAGGTTATCGGTATAGAATAGAAGGGTTTTCACTCTATTAAACTCTTTTTCATGCTATCAGTAGTAATCAATCTTGATTTATCAAAGGCATATGATAAGATATCTTGGTTGTATCTTCGGTTACTACTATTATATATTGGTTTCTTGTTGCCTATTGTTAGGTGGATAATGTGTTGTGTAACTACTACCTCCTTTGCAATCTCGATAAATGGTGTTTCCTCCAATGTTTTCAATCCTACCATGGGGCTCAAGAATATATGCCCCCTATCACAATATCCTTTTTTTCTAGCTACAGAAGACCTAAGTAAAGAAATACTTGAGGCTAGGAGGTTTTGGTCAATACAAGGTGTCTGAATAGGGAGAGAAGCATTGAATCATTTTAATTTCATTGAAAATGTTATTTTATTTCTCTTTGGGTCTTGTAGAGAAGGTTCACAGTTTTAGGAGTTACTTCTATTATATAATAAGTCTACAGGAATGGAAGTGAATGGTGTTAATTTTTCTTTTCTTACTTCATGTATGAATGAGGATCAGGGTAATGAGTTTGAAAGATATTTCCCTCATTAGCACTTGGACTTGAATGATGGTATTAAGTACCTGGGATTTACTATTAAGCCTAATTGTTATCGGAAGGAATATTGGTGGTGGTTAGTCTCCAAAATTAAGAAAATAATTTATCTTTGGTGAAATTAGTGGATGTGAAGAGGGGGAAGATTGGTATTAGTGAAGTCATTCCTAGAGGCCATACCTATTTATTGACATACTCTTTCACATATTTTGAAATGAATTCTGGAGAAAGTTCAAAATTTCTATTATAATTTACTTTGGAAAGATAGTAGTGAATTTAAAGGATCACACTAGGTTAGGTGGAAGAAACTAGATGGCCCTAAGGCATTGAGGGGGATGGGGTTTAAAACACATTCACCATTTTGTTCAGTCCTTTGTAGCAAAGTCCTTATGGACTATACTTACAAAGGATAGTCTCTCGAGCAGGATCTTGGTTCAGAAGTATATAGTGCTTGATTCTTTGGTTGAAGGGATTAGGAAAGAGCATAAATCAATCCAGAATATGTATAATTAATGGAAGTCTTTTTCATCATATTTTCCTGTAATAGGCTCTTATTTGTCTTGGTGTGTGTGTAATGGAATGAAAGTGAGGATCGGGGTTGATGCTATAATGGGATGTAACAACAATATATTCCTTACTCGAGTGCTTGTACACCATTTACAAGAGATTGGGAGAACAAACCTTAATTTAATAAATAAGCCTATGGAAGCTACCCTATGGAAATAGGGTTGGTTGAGTTATGATGATCTAGGACTTGACAGTGATCTAGCGAGGCACTGGGATATTTTTGTATCAGAATTACATAGGGCTCAGATGATATTTTGTGGGAGTTAAGATTAACTTATTTAGGGGTTGAACAAGCAAGGAAGTTCCTTTACTGCAAATCTAGGGTATGGAGTGCTTTTTTTAATTGGTGATGTGGTAGTTCATTGGTGGTTGAAATATTTGTTGAAGGTGAAATCACCTACCAGATCAAAACTTCCCATGTGCTTAGCTTTGTCAAATAGGGTCCTGACTTGGGACCATTTACAAAAATGAGGTAAGGTGGGACCTAGTAGGTGCTCCTTGTGTAAACTTCAATAGGAAATAAACTCCTATCTATTCCTACATTGTGCTTATTCCTTTCAATTTTAGTGAGAGGTTGAAGGGTTTCTTGATTTTTACACTCTATGGCATGGGTAACTATTGAAGCTTGCTTCTAGTCTTGGTTCTTAGGGAAGGAATTGGAAAGTATTTGAGAAGTTCCATATTTTTTTTGGGGGGGCGAGATTTTGCTTGTGAGGAATTCCTCTCTATTAGAGGATAAACAACTCCCTAGTTTCCTAGTCTCTACTTAGGTGACAGAATTACTTCCCTATTACAAGGAGGTCCCCAAAAACATTTCTCCTAGGGGTCTAGTAGAAATACAAGTGGATAAATCTATTCCTTGGGGACATTTTGATGGATCTTGTCAATGAAAAAATGGTATTGTTGGTCTTGGGTTTTTCTTCCTTCTTTATTTCTAATTCATATCATTTTCGTTTCAAAGAAAATATGGGCAGTCAGACCAATAACATTGGATAACTTATGGATTTTTTTTATACACTAAAATTTTCCTTGGGCAAAGGTATGAGATCCTTATATGTATTTAGTGATTCCCTTTTGGTCATAAATTGGATGTGTGAGCAGGCCCATATTCAAAACATTGGACTACTTGTTGTAGCTAAACAACTAAAGGAGACTATATTAAGTTCACTCATATTACAGAGAGAAAAATTAGGTCGTTGATAAACTTTCCAAAGAAGATCTAAAGTTAATGGAGAATCATTTTGTCTTTTTTGAATTTCATGATGGCCATTATGTTATTATTAGATATTCATATATTGATGTAATTTGAAGTTTCCATTTATGATCAATTCTATAATATGTCACTAAGGGACCTATTGGTAATAATTATCTATAGTATTTTTATCAATATTTAGCTTAGATCTCTTTTTTTTAGTATTTAATTCCCCCTTCAAAGATCTTTAGGATAATGCTTGGAACACCTTATGATTATTTTTCTATTCTACTTGTATAGTAAAAAAGGGTTGTATGGCAGCATAGTCCCTACCAGAAAAGTCTAAAAAAGAGCAATAGCAATAAAATTTAGTTGATGGGATGTGAAAAACATTTTCTACGATTTTCAAAAATGGAGAACCAAAAATATAAATTTAGTAACCTAGAAAGACGGGAGAAGTATCTAGTTATAAAGGCACCGATGAAACATGCTTGGCACTTTGAATTAAGACCACCAAAACTACTTTTCTTATTTAAATTTGTAACAACTTAGTCCCTTATAATATATAATGATATGAGGGAATTTAATAGGTCTTATCCCAACATATGCTTCAACATCACTTCAAGATGCTTTGTTTGAAGCTATTTGCAAAGGAGTTACATAGAAAATTGAGATTTATCAATTTAAAATAGAAAATGTAGTTCTCGTTAATCAAATCCAGCATTGAAAAGAGGGACGATGAATGGTTTAATTAATGTTTCATGTAATCCTTCAAAATACAAGTCCTTCTAGTTATGGAATACAGTTATTTCGGTCCTCCTAGTCTATAATAAAGCTCCAGCTCCATCGTAATGCCACAGAAAGAGACACTGATAATAATTGTGTATATCTTAGTACAAAATGAAGTCGATACAAGTATTTTATCCTCCTCCCCAAGATCCACTCTTAGAAGCTCTTCTCTGTACCCTAATTTCCTTATCTTTTTAGTGACATCCATAGGATCTGCATCTCCCAACGTAGTTAGCGTTCCCTCCTCCTTGTTTACTTCAATGGAATCCAATGAAATACAGAAGTCGTAGAATTATGAAACCAATAAAAAACAACAAACACATACAAAATGGCATGTAATGTCATAAATAGAGGTAGTGAATATTCGTACCTCTGGACCCTACAACATCCTTCATAGCCATTCTCTTGATTTTCTCATCCTCCACGGTCGATTTAAACACCATATTCTTCACATAATGGTTCATCACGTTCATACAAAATATTCAATCAATTCCAAAAATAATTGTAACAGATTAATAATATGGGGAATGTATATACCTTCGACATTTTGATAGTCGCAGAAGAAGTAAAAAAAATTAATATCTCAATGTCCAGGAAGACCAAATTAGCATACGAGCCTTAAACGATGTTTTTTTTTGTGTCTGAAAATGGTTGTGATGAGTGATTTATTGGTAAATTCATGCATAAGGTAAATAGTTATAGGCGAGGAAAGTTAGTTTTTGGTATAGAACACTCACTTCAACGAAGGTTTTGCATTTATGTGGGAAGGCTAAGAGGGAAGGAAAAGTATTGACTAGTTGCTTACTGATCGGGATGAATGTGCACCCTATGCTTTAGGAATTTCTTGGTTAATCAAATCCTAAAGATGAAAATAATAGTAATATAGATGAACCACAACACTTTAATGTAAATATGCATCATCGATGTATCACTAAATGGAGCACTTAGGCATAGGCACAGATATCATGCGAAACGACAGCTACAACGACTCACCTCGTTGAATTCGTAAATCTTAGTGTGATTCTAAATATTGAATTAACAGAACCCAAATCCCACATGACACAGAAAGATTATAAAGATGAAAACAAATTTAAAAGAAAGAAATAAGGAAGTTTTGTGTATTACACTTGTACACAAATCCTTTTGAATGAATGGCCTCGGCCATGGAAACTCTCAAATATTCGGGAATCAAAGTATGCCTCCGTAATTCTTTTGTTTCTATGTTACATCTGCAAAGAATTACCTTGCTAAATTCTTAAATCTTAGTGTGATTCTAAATATTCAATTAACAGAACCCAAATCCCACATGGCACGGAAATATTAGAAAGATGAAAAGAAATTTAAAAGAAATAAAGAAGGAAGTTATGTGTATTACAATTGTACACAAATCCTTTAGATCAAACGCCCGCGATGGAAGCTCTCAAATATTTGGGCATCATAGTATGCCTCTATAATTATTCTATGTTTATGTTTCGTCCATGCAAACAAAGACTTCTGGGAGGCTCCATTAAAGGAGATTTGATCACCATGTGGTAAAGCTCAGTATTTTGCTTTCTGGTAACATGCGAACAAGTAGAATCTCTTGCCTATGATTCCACCATGGCACTAACAACCCTAGAAGGGAAATGTTCGAGCAAAGTGTGGTTTCAAAGGTTCAATGGAGATGTTCAAGAAAAGTGTGGTTTCATAGGATCAATGTAAGGTTAGTGTGAGAAGAGATGGTGCATAAAGACTGAAATGAATGTGAAGGATTCTCAACATGCTCGGTATACAAACCACGCTAAAGGGAGGATGATGCATCGACTACAGGAAGATGTGTAGACTTCATTTACCTATAATGTTGTTGTAGTGCATCTACTGCAGTAACCTATAACCTATAATTATGCTCTGATCTGCAGTGCATGGACTGCAGTACCCTATGATGTTCCAAAGCTATCCACAGATATCCACAGCCAGGAAATGGAACAAGAGGAAGAGTGTGGGGTGCTCAAACAATGTTCCAGAGCTATCCACGGCTAGGTAAGGTCAAATGATGTTCTAGAGCTATCCATAGCCAGAGAACGACTAGAGAATTTCCTTGCATGCAGACTGTCGCATTGTTGCATGCAATACCACCTCATAACCACCTCTGCACCTCGCCTCGACTACATTTCTCTGCAACCTCGACTACATTGAGTCATCCTCGACTGCACAGTAGATGTTATGGAAATTTATTGCTCATCAGATTAGGACCAAATATCCAGGAAGAATCTAGAATAAAATAACATATACTCAGCCCAAGTCCCAGAGCTACGTTGTCGGGTCGGAAATAACATCTTCATTTCCATAACCAATAGAAATGCAAATAAATAAGAATATTTGTTTTATTTAAGTGTAGAAATCCAAATTATAAAAAAAACTTTAGATAAAATGAAAATAAGGATGAATTAATATATGTCAAGGCTATGAATCATCACTATAATCCCTGCACTTCCCTTGATAGGGACTAAGAAGTTTTTTTCCTTAAAAAAAAAAACATAAATAAGCAAATAAAATTTGCTAAACATATGTCATAACTAATTTACAATTTTTTAAGATAAAAATGATTATAATGTACATATAATAGATAGTTTTCATGAATATATTTAAGTGAACGAGTTTCCTCAACCTATGCACATAGATAAGCAAATCAAATTTGACAACAATATGTCATAACCAATTTACAATTTTTTTAATTATAAAAATGATTAAATGTACATATTATACATAGTTTTCATGAATATATTCAAGTGAATGTGTTTCCCTTAACATATGCCATAGCAAATTTACGTTTTGACCATAGATGAAAAGATTAATTACTTATATATTGAGTAATTTAATTTTTTTTAATGAATATTATTTATTATTAAAAAAATAAACATTTTAAATAAAATTAATTATGATAGAGTTTTAATTTATAAGGACAATATTGAAGAACTTTATCATAATTTTACAATTACCCTTTTCACTTCTATTAACAAGTTTTCTTTCCAGGTGTCCTATAAAAAGAATAATAGAACGATCTTTCTAGGAAAGTCATTAGGGATGCTTCTAATGAGTCCTTAAAACTCAATAAGATCAATGCGTACAAATCCCTAATTAAAAGGGAAAAAAAGAACTATATGAATAAAAGGCAAGAGCAACTTTCACAACTATATAAGTTGGATCCTAAGAAGTTATGGAGTCGAATTATAAACCCCGATACTAAAGAAAATAATAGCATTCCCTTAAGGGACTGGAATTTCTACCTTAAAAGTCTTTATGAGTTCCCTAATGCCATGGACACCATTCCTATTATCCCTACAAAGGAAGAATTTTTTTCTTTACATGACATAGAGTTCAGGGTTAAGCGGCTCGCAAATGGGAAAGCTAAGGACATTGAAGGCTACCAAGCTGAAATTTTTAAAATTGGATGGACAATCCTTATCCCTCACATACACAATCTCTTCAATTTAGCAGTCAAGCAAGGCTTCCCTAAACCTTGGATGCAAAGCCTCATTGTTCCTATTTTTAAAAATGGGGATAGAAACATTTCCTCTAATTATAGGACAATTATGATTAGCCTGATTTTAGCCAAGCTTTATGGAATTATTTTGGTAAAGAAGATTAGTCTTTGGCTAGAAAGTCACGGTAAAAGAGCTAAAGGTCAGGTCGGGTTTAGGAGATATCATTGAATTGTGGACCATCTTGTTATCTTTAGGATCATTGCAGAGGAGTTCTGCAATTCTAAAACCAATCTTTTTTGTTGTTTTGTTGACTTCAGAAATTTTTTTGACATGGTTCCTAGGAAAAACCTTCGAAATAGGTTGGAAGAGATAAAAGTGCCTCTCGAGTTGAGGGTTGTTGCAATAAGGATGTATGAGAACGTTATTGCTAAGTTTAAAAACATTGAGGTCTTGTCAAAAGAGATTAACTGCAATATCAGAGTCAAACAAGATTGTCCCTTGTCCCCTACTCTTTTTGGCATATACATTGACAAGTTAGAAGATTTCTTGGAAAAATCAGGTTGTGTCGGCCTTACTCTCATTGGTATAGTCATCAATCTTCTTCCTTATGACGATGATATCATTCTTATGGCAAGGAGTCCCCATGATCTTGAAAACCAAGTAAGAATCCTCAAGGATTTTTGCTCCAATATGGGTATGATTGTTAATACCGATAAGACTAAGGTCGTGATTATTAAATCCCATAAGATCCCTTATGATACCTTTGTATATGACGACAACAACTTGGAGGAAGTGACTTCATACAAATATCTTGGAATTGATATTCACCACAAGCTCAACTAGAATTATAGCATTGAGAAAATGATTATTGGGGAGTGGAAAACTTATTATCGGCTTGAAAACAATTGTAAATCAGCTAATCTTTGGAGTTGGGATAAGAAGAAACTCCTCTTTGAGACTCTTGTTACACCTGTTATTATTTATGGGTGTGAAGTTTGGGGTTGTAGTATCTCAAAATACAAAAGAATTTTATAACCTATAATCTCAAAATTAAATGAAATACATCCTATCCCATCTTCCTCTTAGAAGCAAGTCTCTCCCCCATTGAGAGCATGGCTATGACTAGATATCTAATATATAAGAACAAGTTAAACAACATGGAAGACAAGAGGCTTCCTAAAATTGTTTCAAAATCGAGTCATAACCACCATCTACTCAAATGAGGATGGCATAAGATGCTCAGTCTTGGCTAAACTATCGAAGAATCATGAAAAACACCATTTTTATTTGATTTCTTAGATTCTTATAATAAAATTTATGTTTTCTTACAACTACAATTAATTATAATAAGAGGTATTTAAGTATTTGTTTGTGGAATACAAAACAATAATAAGAGGCATTTAAGTATTTATTTATTTTGGATGCGAAACAATAATAAAGGAGATTTTTTTTTTAAATAAGCACGAAAAAAGACGCACGCAAATTACAACGCTGACTTCACGTTAAAGCCGAACGGTGCTTCCTCGCCTTTGAGACTTTCTAAGTCAGAAGATGTGTGGCTGGCTTACATGTTGTTTAAACCAATATTGTATTTATTTTGCCTCAATAGACGGGCGACCATGTGAACATGCTTAGCATTATCATTGAAAAAACCTCAAGTCAACTTTCATGAAGTCAATAATGACAAGTTGGTTCTTGCGATGTAGTGACTCCCGCTAACTATAACAGGAAGCAAGAAGGTGCAGGAGTTATTTGAGTGTGCAAACTTCAAGAGAAAGCACGAAGGTGGAGCGGGATTTATTTGGGTGTGCAGGAAAGCAAAAGAAGGCGCAGCGGGATTTATTTGGGTCTGCAAGAGAGGGAGTTACATATAGATATGGGCCCTCCAAGACAGGAACAGCTTCAGCCTGATACGGAGACTTCCTCTCCTCCTGCATATGCTGATACTGATACCAATGCCTATCAATCCTCCCCACCCTTTGCTGATGAAAGTCTTCACGATCCAAGCTTAAACCATCAATACGAAAAATCTTCGCCACCTCCTGCACAACCATCTAAATCTGCTGTTCACCCCGGCACTCCCAACAAACATGCTTATTCGCCACATGCATCTAGTGCCCCCAGTTACCCAACTAATGAATCTCCAATTAATCCCAACGCCATTCCTCCTTCTCGCCCTCCTCCTTTTTCTGTTGCCAGATCTCCGATTAATCCGAATGCCACTCCTCCTTCTCGCCCTCCTCCTCCTCCTTCACATGTTGCTGATCCCCATACCAACATCTCCACAGGTTATCCAGTCCAAGAGGGTTCTTCCCATCAACCGGAGCTTCCCCAGTGGCCGCAGCCGCCATCTCCAGTTCGTCCTGAACCTAATCCCGAACCACCACCCATTGTCAAACCTCAACAGGGTTATCCCCATCAGCCAGAGCTTCCCCAGTGGCCGCAGCCGCCTCCTGCAGTTCGTCCTGAACCGAATCCAGAACCACCCATTGCCAATCCTCAACCGAATCCCAAACCTTATCCCGAACAACCAATTGTCGCGCCTCAAATGGGAACTTGGACGACAGGGCTCTTCTCCTGCCATGAAGATCCCACTAACTGTATTGCTTCCTATTCCCTAGAGGCTTTTATTTGTTTTGTTTATTGTGTGCGTGGCTTACTAGTGTATAGTTTGAAATGGATTTATAGGCTTCTGGGTTTCACTGTAAATCTCTGGTGGTTTGACAGGCTTGGTGACAGCGTTCTGTCCTTGTATTACATTCGGCCAGATTGCAGAGATTGTGGACCAGGGACAAACTAGTGAGTCTCCCTAAACTTATTCATACCTAGCTGTTAAAATAATGACTCATTGGTTCTGTGCGCTCTTTTCCTGATAGAAATAACTCAAATGGTATATTTGTGTTGCAGCCTGTGGCACGGGTGCGTTGATATACTCCACCATATTATTGTGTTGTTGGATCCCTTGCATATATTCGTGCTCTTATAGAACTAAATTGAGGGCCAAATACAATCTCCATGGCGCTCCAATAATCGATACGCTTATTCATTGTGCTTTGGAGCATTGCGCACTGTGCCAGGAATACAGAGAACTTGCAAATCGGGGGCTGGATCCGGCTATTGGTACGTTCTCTTCTTTGCAGATTATTTATAGAAAACGGTGTATTGTACTCCCATTTATGTTCTCATCAAGTTATGTTTTTTAATTCCCCAGGATGGGTTGGAAACCTTTCAAAATATCAACAGCAGCAACAAGCTGCAATGGCACCTCCGTCGAACCAAGCCATGTACAGGTGACGAAAAATGCATGTACAAGTCTGATCCACTGCCGGATCCCCGTCAATAGTGAAGAGTATTTTCATCAAATCTCCTCAAGGACTTAAACAAGGATCGAACCCAAATAACAAAAATAAATTCACAGAAATATTCTTGTTGAATGCAGTTGTATCAGTGTTTGAAATAATTGAAGCAACCGAGAAATAAGGTTGCGAGAATGTCAGTACTCCACATATATATGCACTGTTTGGTGGTGGTCCGATCAAAGGTTGTGTTGTCTACGTCGGAAGTGTTCATGTACGTTTTATAGTGTTATGCGTTCCATTCGTATAAATTTTGTTTACCGGAATTTCTTTGAATTGTAATTCCCGACGCTATTGGATCGATGTTTCTTATCATTTATCATTGTAAGAATCTGTTCATTGTATTTTGTCATGGCCAAAACATAATAATCTGCCCATTGTATTTGATGGGAATTATAATAGAGGATCAATTAACATTTGATATCTGTTTAGTTTTGCAATTAACCTTTTTGGGAAACGAAGTCCCCTTATTATTAGGTCATCTTGCCTAAGATAGCGTAATGCTAAGAATCATATCGTTGAATATCGGCCATCTTAACAGCTAATAACGGTATTCTTGTATTAGACTTCCCAAACGAGATCAATCTCGATCTAATGAGGGGTGCTAAGTCAAGCAATATTTTACTGGAGAAGATAATTTTATTCTGGTTTAAAGGTGGATGAATTAATTAGGTCAAAGTCATATATCTATTGATAGTGAGCATATTTAATAGGATTTTAGTGTTTAATCAGTTTTGTATGGACATGATTAAATATTGATGAAATATTTTTAGTACTTCCAATAAATCAATGATTGTGATTTCAACCACTAACTTCCTCACTAGACATCCGTTTACATGTTTATTTATTTACTTTTACTTGATCATATTTAAAATTTACTATGGTGATAAGCTGATTACCACATATAAGTGATTAGCGTTTCATTTTTTAGACCAACCAAAACTTTAAACCTTCACCAACCACTAGTTTGAGGCTGTGCTAATAGTTATTACTTTTAAATTTTAAGAAGGTAAAATTTTAAAACATATTTTATTCATATTTTTCCCTTGAATCAGTGTAGGGATCGTTGGCCAAAGCCCTAGGGCTGCGCGCTCTGTCTTCATTGCAGTTCTGCATGTATGGAATTTGACAGGTAAATTTATTGTTATAAAGGTAATTTATCAGTAAAATATAGTCACAGCTATTCACAAAGAAGTGGGTTAATTGGGGAGTAATTTTTCTTTTCGAGTTACTTTTTCAGCAAAACTTTTGGAGTAAGGTTTTGAAATGCATGAAACTTTTATCCATACCAAACTTAAACTACTCCTAACCTTATTTCTATGTTCGGTCGAAAAGAAGCCTCTGATCATAAAGATTCCTTCTATATCCATCCACATTTCTGGCTCATTGCAACTTATACACATCTTTTTCAAATAGCTGAACAATGCCTAAACTTCAAACTTTGTGGTAAAGGGCAAAGGTCATTCGGGAGAGCGGTGTACTTAGGGGCACAGCTGTTCTATTTCATTCTATTTTCTAAGTAAAGCGAATTTATCCCTATTCTATTCGTTCCTTAAGTCAAGTACGAAATGATATAAGCGCTTTAGCCAGCCTTTTATTCCATTCAGACAGCCATTGCCCATTCATCCTGCTACTGGCAGGACATCCACCTCTAACACCATAGTAATCCAATGAGAGATAGCTACCCAACCAGCCTATAACTGATCCAACCGACTCGATAGAATAGCATAGTTAAGATCGATATACATCATACTACTGAAAATCTGACCGAATTAAGATTTTTTTTTTATTTTTTTTTACTGAAAAGAAGATATGTTTGCTCCCAAATTAACCTACTCCATTCACAACAAGTCACAAAATGTAAAATACGTTTGATAAATAAATTGGTTTAGACCGTCAAAGTGTCCGTTGGATTTCAAATTCCAACCCAACTCCCGCTGGTCTGCAAAACAATTCCTGGCAGTCCTGGCTACAGAGAGAAGTCGATACAATGCATCTGTAAATACATTTATGTCCAAATTTATCCCCTTGATGCAGCGTGCACAGCCCTTCAGATTTCTGGACATAGGCATTGGTCTGCAATACAGTGTCAAGTTGTGCAGATTCCTAGAGCACGTTTGTTGCTTATCATCGGTGTGAAATCTTTATGAGATCTCTGTCAAACGTGGAAGTTTTCATCTTCTTGTATTCACAACCACATTGCGTGTCCTGACCATTTGATTTATGGGCATCGCTTTGATTTATCGGAATCTATGAAGACGGAGATTACATTTCGAATTATGTGTGAAGGGTGAGGCCTACTTTTTCCAGCAAACAAGTGTCGTAGGGGCTGTGCGTTTCATCTGGTCCAACTCATCTGCGCCCAGCCCTCGTAGTTATAGCTTTCCGTCCTGCTCCAGTAAAGCACACACGTTCAGCTTTTCATAAAAGTGCCTCAGATTGCCCCGACAATATCACAGATCTGGAGATTGCAGTACAACGCAGCTCGTCCTTCTCTTACTATCACCGCCTAACCAAGGATATTGTGTGACTTCTCATTGGCATCAACATCATCATCAGCAGTTTGTGCCCCGCCTCGCCTCCACAAGCTCGGCAATTTCCCGGACAATTGGTTAACCTTCAGTGGCCGTTTGAAGGAGCTAGGGTTTGAGGAATGGACTTATTCTGAAGACTTCTTTGCTAATTACCCTAGTATCCTTATGTTGGTGGAAAGGCTACCTAGGGGCTTTGGGGTACACGGAGCGGAATCCAAACTTAGGATAAATGGTTCAATTGACAACCTAAAGGAAGGTATTGTGCCTTCTTGTAGCCTCCACTTGGTTAGTGGATTTCATTGCAGGCAGAGGATGGTTTTACTCTTACACACATCTAATTTCGAGGTCTTGGAAGGACTAATTCCTCAACCTGTGAAGCACTCTCTATCCTCGGAGTTTTTGTTTCATGGGATGGTTGATGGGAGGAATAGGGTTTCACATGTGGGAGATGGTGGTTTTATACTTTGTTGGAATTACAACATTTGCAAGAAGAAACGAGGGTGAAGGGAAAGAAGTAGCATAGAGTCGTGAAGAGTGATGCAAGTGGGGTTTTCTTAGTGGTCACTCAAGATTGAGTGTAAACTAAATACTTGATTTGGGAGGAAATACTTTGGTTGGGAAATTCATGGGTTAGAGGGTGATTGGTTAGGAAATTCATGGGTTAGAGGATGACTTTGGTACAAATTGGAAGTTGAATCAGGGGAGTGGGGTTTCTTCAGTGATACCTAAGAGTGGGTGTAAACTAAATATTTGATTTGGCAAGAAATACTTTGGGGTTGGGAAATTCATGGGTTAGAGGGTGACTTTGGTACGACTTGGAAGTTGAATTCTATGTGGGTTCTCATTCTTGGTTAGAGTCTCTCCTTTCATGTTCTTTCTCATGGATGGATGGGGTTCTTATTCAATTATGAAGTAGAAGCTTTGTTCATTCTTAAAAGAGCATGGTGCATAGATAGTTATTTCCTATCCCTAAAGCCACGGAATCATTTATTTGATGCTAAAGATGAGTTTACGTACAAAACTCTACTTACCCATGGAGCTCTCTAAATTTTTTTGGTAAAAAAATTCTAATTGATGAATTTTTTTTTACTAGTAATGCCACCTATGTGGTGAGATTGCTAGTGGAAATAGATGTGAGACTTGGTCTTTATGAGTCGATGGATTTTGTAATGGGTGGTCGAAAATATTCCTAGATTATAGATTATCAGAACATCCCATTTAGATGCACAAGATGCCATACCTATGGTCACGTGCACAAGGACTCTCACAATGTTTTATGCAAAAAGGTTTAACAGAAGAAAGAGATATTGACTAAAGATTGTGGTAGGGAGGGTAAACTTGTGGATTGGATGCAAAGAGAAGATGTTCAGGAATGAGGTTTGGAAGTTCATGGATCAGTTAGTATCCCAAGGGAAATGATTAGGAGATGGGCAACAAGGTGTAGGTCAACCTATGGGTTGGGAACCTTTCTATACCCTTGATTATGGGCTAGTGATCAGTGTTTGAGAAAGATGATGAGTTGGTTGAGGAGCTCTTTTTGGATCAGTATTCTCTATCCTTGGCAAAGAAGAAGGATTGTAGAAAATATTCAGGAATGGAGTGTCTCAAGATTTCAAGTAAATCTAATACACTTCCCCTCAATC
Organism: Picea sitchensis; assembly: GCA_010110895.2. Lineage (NCBI taxonomy): Eukaryota > Viridiplantae > Streptophyta > Pinopsida > Pinales > Pinaceae > Picea > Picea sitchensis. The sequence goes on along the minus strand of SNQJ01S0034845.1, from coordinate 43,544 downwards.
CATTTGTGGAGTCCTCTTCCATTAAAAAGATGGAAGAAGTAGACAATTTTCCCTTGAAATCAAAGAAGAAGGTTATTTGTAGTGGTAGGATTGTCCCTCTATCGAATGATTTGAATTTGTCTAGAGAGGATTTGAGTAGAGATTCACATAGTGTCTAGTTGTGTGAGTATGTCAATTTTCTTGATATGGAAATTCCTATAGGTGAAGGGAATAGTCACATCACCTTGGAAACCTCTATGAAGGGGAAGGGAACTACCTCCTACATCCTAAGAGGGGGATATCCCCACTAGTTTTATCATCTTCAGGAGGTCTAGGTTCAAATTTCCCAAAAGACCTAGGTCCACTCACTATTAGGATGAAGTTAGCTTTGAAGATAGCTCAGTAGAAACTAATTAAAGAAGTGAATCAAGGTAAAAAGAGGTTGATTATAGGGGCCCTTAGAGAATTCTTAAACCCCTCCTCGGTGTCCCAGTGAAAGTAATTCCAATTAATATGAGAGGCATGGGTGGGTTGGCCAAGAGACTAGCCCTCAAAAGATTGTTGGAGTTAGACAAACTGGATATAGTTATAGTACAAGAGACTATGGGAGAGGGAGACCAATTAATTTTTTAACTCAAAAACTCTTTGGGGGGATGACACTTTCTTGCTTTAGATTTTAGAATCGTTTTCAAGGGGTTTGATTATTGGTTGGAATCATATTGTGTCCCTTATTTATTATTTCTCTATTTATTCATGGCTTTTCTTAGAGTTATATAGTAAAATCTTGGAACTAATGTTGACTTTACTAAATGTGTATGGGCCTTATGAAGGTAAGAAAATTTACTAGGAAAAAATATTTTCTTTTGAATGCTCTAAAGTTGATTACCTCATTATCGAGGGACATCAATCTTACTCTAAATAGAAGTGATTTGGATTATTTTGAGAACGAAATGCAGGTAGAGATATAACAATGAAATATACAAAGATATTGAAATAAAAACAGAGATACAAAAATGCACAATTTTTATTAATAAGAGAATGTACAGAAACTGAGTGAATCACTCGCTAGAATGGTGGAAGATTATCTCTGAGAATAGATGTGATGGCTATGCTCATTCGCAAGAAGATGTTGATGTTTAAAATGAGGCTCTAGAGGCCTTTTTAGCATAAAGAAAATCCAAAACCATCAACAATAATAAAATGCAACGAAGTTCCCTTCTCCCACATCTTTGAATGGAAAAGGAGCTCCCCCTCCTCAATATCCTCTGGTTCTTCTAATTGGATTGTTGCGATCATGATAGTAGTAGTGGGTCCTTCATCAATTATCTATCTACATTTATTATTGTCTGAATTAGAGTGTGAGTTAGGGATCAACTCTATTTCTTTGAGCTTGACTACCAATGATTGTTTCAAGCAACATTCATCGGTGTTGTGCCAAGGGATTTTGTGGAAGTCACACCACTTCCCAATGTCCTTCTTCGTCTTTCTATTGTCCTTCTTTTGTTATGGCTTGGATTGGTTGTCTTTAGGTTGATTTTTTTGTGAGTTAGGGATACCTTTATCATAATTCGGTTGTTGCAGATTTGCAAACCCAAATTCCTGCTTGTTCTGTTGCTTAAATTTCTTCTTGATTTTGACAACATACCTATAAGAATCTCCTAGTGACGAGATGTCCAGAAAATTCATTTCAGTTCAGATGTACCTGTGTAAAGCCCCATGGTATTTCAGAACTAGATGTCACTCAGAGTCTTTGATACCTAGCTTGGTGCGTAAGGTATGGAAGGTATTTTTGAAATACGACATTTTTTGGGGACCGCTTTGGATGCAGCATGGTCCATCTCATGTATTGGTCATCATAGTTTCCCACAGGATAATATTGATCCTTGACCACATCCATAAAAAAATCCCAAGTGGGCTTGGCCCCAAATATTCCAGACTCCTCTGTGGAATTTTTCTCCCAGTAAGTTTCCCACCAATGTTTGACATGGGGGAGAGCTCTAAGGAGTGCAAAGGTGATATTTTCTTTGTCGGAAAAATTGTGAACAGACAAATAACCTTGTAGCAAATTTAACCATTTTCCCAAAGCATCTGCATCGATCTGACCTTCAAATATGAGAATATCAAAATTAACTTGTACCTTGAATGGGGTAGCATCTACAAAGCAATTGTTTGACGAAGACGCACCTGTTATTGTCGACAAGCATTGAAGGATTTCGGAAAAATTCTCCTAACATCTCGTTCCTTTATTGCACGATAAATTCTGTGAGAAACATCTTAATGGGATATTTTTCTCCCTCATTCCTCTTCTCTTCCGCCACAGGAGGTCGCTTGAGCTGGTCAGAGCGGTTGTCCTCAATAGAAGCTAGCTTGAGACCCAACTCTCTATACCTGACCTCGTCGGGGACATGCACTAAGAAACGACAAGGAGTAGCCTACTCTGATACCACTGATCCAGATTATTTTGAGAATGAAATGAAGGTAGAGATATAACAATGAAATATATAGAGATATTGAAATAAACACAGAGATAGAGTAATGCACACATTTTATTAATGAGAGAATGTACAAAAAATGTAAAATTACAAAGTGAATGACTCGCTAGAATGACGACATCTTATCTCTAAGAAGAGATGTGATAACTACGTTCATTCGCAAGAAGATGATGATGTTTACAATGAGCCTCTAGAGGCCTTTTTAACATAAAGAAAATCCAAAACCCTAACCCCAGAAGATAAAATGCCAAAAGTTTTGCAGGCCTCGATGGGGGTAGTTGGTACGCCAACTTCCCAAGGGAGTAAATTTTTCATACGATCTCTATTTGGGGTGTTCTATACCTCGTCGAAAAGGCCTAGTCGAGGAGTAAATATTTCGTTCATCCCATACTATGCCTTATATATTGTATGGGTGTTGTCGTGCCCAAAAAACATTGTTTAGGGCCTCAAAATTGACCCAGAAGTTCAGGACCCGAAAAACCATAGAAAAAGTGCCAAGGTAGAAACCCATGTTTTGAGATAGTGGAATAGGTGGGTGGCCACCGGTTTATTCCTAGATAGATCCTCCCCCCTTAGGAAGCAATGGTATCCATTGCGTCAAGTCCCTGGGGAAGATTTTGTTGAATATGAACCTTGGTGAGTTGCTTGTCTTGCTGAAGAAGCTTCCATCCTTAGCTTGTTGAAGGTTGTTATGAACCTGTTGTTGGAGGGGTTGGATATTTTTAACTAATATGGCTACATGATATTCCTAAGTGTGGGATGAATCTGTTGGTGTATATGCAGCATGAATAACATGAAGGGATTTATCATAACCTGGTTTGATTGGGCAATGTGGAGGCACCCCTGTAGGTGCAGCAGGAATATCTTGGTGCTCTTCTACAATCTTGTTTAAATAATTCTATTGGATAGAAGAGACTTGGGACGAGGCTGCAGTGGTTGCAGTGTCCTTTTCTTTTGACGAGGTTGTGAAGACTCTAAACTTTACGGTATGAGAGATTACTTTGTGGATTGTTTTGCCGGCATAGTAGTCAAAACTACCTCTGGTATCTTGTATGGATGACCCCCCAGAGTAACAATGATGCTATGGGGTCGAGACTCATAAAAATCATGACGCCTCCACATATATGTCTGGCCTAACAGAACATCACAGACTTCCAGTGGGGAAACATCACACAGTACCTCATCCTTGAAGAGCTTGATGTCAATGAGGCGACACTGCTGGCTGACATGAAAATCTCATCCCTAGCAGATCCATCTGATGTTGTATGGCTACGGGTGTGGTTTTTTCGACAAATCCAATTGGTTGATGACCTCTGCTGAGATGATGTTCTTATGGCTTCCACTATCAACAATAAAATGCAACGAGGTCCCCTTCACCCACATCTGTGAATGGAAAAGGTGCTCCCCCTCCTCAGGATCCTCTGGTTCTTCTGGTTGGATTGTTACGGTCACGAAAGTAGCAGTGGGTTTTGCATCAATTATATATGTCCTTTATTATTGTTTGAATCAGAGTCCAAGTTGGGGCTCGGCTTCGTTTATTTGAGCCCAGCTACCAATGATTGTTTCAATCGACATTCATTGTTGTTGTGCCAAGGGATTTTGTGGAAGTCACACCACTTTCAAGAGTCTTTCTTCGTCTTCCCATTGCCCTTATTTTCCTGTTCCTTGGATTGGTTGTCTTGAGTTTTATTTCTCTGTGAGTTAGGGATTCCTTTACCATACTTTGATTGTTGTGGATTTGAAGACCCAAATTCCCACTTGTTTTGTTGCTTAAATTTCTGCTCGATTTTGAAAGCATATCTATAAGCGGCTCCTAGTGATGAGATGTCCAAAAAATCCATTTCGATTAGGATGTACCTGTGTAGAGCCCCACGGTATTTCATAACCAAATTTCACTCGGATTATTTGATACTCATCTTGGTGTGAAAGGTATGGAAGGTATTTGTGAACTCCAACACTTTTTGGTTCCTCTTTTGATGTAGCGTGGTCCATCTCATGTACTAGTCATCATAGTTTCCCACAGGGTAATATTTCTCCTTGACCACATCCATAAAAAAATACTAAGTGGGCTCGGCCCCAAATATTCCAAACTCTTCTATGGAATTGTTCTTCCAGTAATTTTCCCACCATTATTTAACATGGGGGAGATATTTAAGGAGCACAAAGGTGATTTTTTCTCTGTCAGAAAAATTGTGAACAAAGAAATAACCTTGTAGCAAATTTAACCATTTTTCCAAAGCATCTGCATCAATTGGACCTTCAAATATGGAAATATAAAACTTAACTTGTACCTTGAATGAGGTAGAATCTCCAAAGAAATGTTTTTACAAAGACACGCCTATTATTGTCAACAATCGTTGAAGGATTTGGGAAAAAATCTTCAACATCTCGTTCCTCTATTGCGCAAGGGCTTCCACAAGCAATAGCTTGATGGGATATTCTTCTCCCTCATTCCTCTTCTCTTCTGCCATGGGAGGTCACTTGGGCTGGCGAGAGTGGTTTTTCTCAAAAGAAACTATCTCAAGACCCAACTATCTATACCATGACCTCGTCGGGGACATGCACTAAGAAACGAAAAGGAGTAGCCTGCTCTGATACCACTGATCTAGATTATTTTGAGAAAAAAATGAAGGCAAAGATATAACAATGAAATATATCCAGAGATATTGTAATAAACACAAAGATATAGTAATGCACATTTTTAATTAATGAGAGAATGTATAGAAACTATAAAATTACAGAGTGAATGACTCGCTAGAATGGTGGCATCTTATCTCTGAGAAGATATGATACGCTCATTCACAAGAAGATGGTGATTTTTACAATGAGGCTCTAGAGGAATTTTTAACATAAATAAAATACAAAACCCTAACCCCAGAAGATGAAACGCCAAAAGGTTTGTGGGCCTCAATGGGGGTAGTTGGTATGTCAACTTCTCGAGGGAGTAACTTTTGCATACGATCTCCATTTGGGGCATCTTATACCTCGTCAGAAAGGCCTAGTTGAGGAGTACATATTCTGTTTGGCCCAGACATTTCCTTTGGTTACTGTCCGGGCACTCTCGTGCCCAAAAAATTCCATTTAGGGCCTCAAAACGGCCCCTGAAGTTCAAGACCCGAAAAACTATAGAAAAACAACCAAGGTGGAAACCCATGTTTTCAGCCAGTGGAATAGGTGGGTGGCCTCTGATTTCCACCTAGATAAATAAGGGAGATATGGGGGTTCAGAGATAGAGTGGATAGATTAGTTGGATGTTTCCATAACTTGTTTGATCAGGCAGGTATAGTGGACATTGAGCCTATTAAGCTCAAGCCAACTTGGAGAAATAATATATTTGGGGGGAATTGTATTTTCAAGAGGATTGATAGGTTTCTAAAACATGGGGAATTTCTATCAAAGGTGGAAAGGTTCCAATAATGGGTACAATGACATGGATTATTATATCACTTTTCAGTTGTTTTGGAATTCGATAAATATGATCCAAAGACATGAGCTCCTTTCAATTTTAATCTAGGATGGGTTGGCGAGGAGGTGTTTTGGATCTGGTGAAGGTAAAGTGATTGCGGCATGATCCTTCAAAGGAGGGTACTTCTTGTGAACAATTTGTAAATAATTTTAAAAGAGTTAAGGAGAAGGTGGAAGACTCGGCAGGAAAAAGACACAAAAAGGCATGTTTAACTAATAGTAGTGGAGAGAAACCTAGAATCACTTTTTTATACTAATGTGGGATGTCACCTCAATGATGAGGATAAGGTCATTTTGAATTATTTGGAGTCAAAAAAGGTATATTTACTTCTAAATATGAAAAGGGAGTGGAGGCTCAACTGTAGGGATACCTCGATTGAATTGGCGGATCAAAATACCATTTTTTCAAAAAATTGCAAATCATAGAAAGAGTGTTAATACAATCTAGGAATTAACCAACATGTAAGGGAGAAAGGTCAACAAATTTCAGGGTTTTAATGAATTAGGAATGCAACATTTTGAGGTGTTTAAAGAACTATACAGAGAAAACATAGGATAAATTCTCAAGGTGGCATTGTGTTTCCCTATATTTGTTAGAGAAGATGGGAATGAGAGAATGTATAGGGAATTCACAAGGGAGGAACTTATTTATGTTCTTAACTCCTTTAATAAATATAGAAGTCCAATCTAGAATGGATGGAATGTGGAATTCTATATTGACCTTTTTGACCTATTAGGTGAGGACCTACTCAAAGTTGTTAAAGAAGTGAGATTTTATGGGAGTACCTAAATATTTCAATTCTACTTTTATTTCTCTCATCCCAAAAGTGGATTGTCCTAATACTTTTTGTGGCATTAGTCCTATTGATCTTCATGCATATCTGAAAAATCACACAGCCAAAAACTCAAGGCGCATAAAATAATAGAGGAAATGGAATACACGTGAAAAATAGAGAAAAAAATTAGATCATAAAATAACCATCACCTCTATTGAGATAGAGAGAGAGAGAGAGAGGAGTGCCCTTTATCTACAATGTGGATTTTTACTTCTCTTTTATTAACTAGTTACAATAGAAGTTGGTGCAACTAACTATATTGTTTAGCCTTAATTATGGAATTCCTATTTGTAATAGAAGTTGGTGTAGCTAACTAAGTTGATGAAAATTTTCTTATGGAGTGTCTCTTTACAATGGAAATTGTTGTAGTCAACTGGAGCACCTTCCTCCTCCTAGGCAGATAAGGAAGGGATGTGCCCTTCCCAGTGGCCCAATTCCTCCCTGTTTAGAGTTGGAAGTGTCCCTACTTCCACCATCAAATGAGGAAAAGTGTTTTGCAATTTATCTGCTAACATCCATTTGTCCTATGCTAGATTCTATCCTTTTTGACCCACTAGATAGGAAAGGTATTGTTGATGGCGAGTGGTCCTGGTCTTGGAGTCAATAATTTTATCAGCGAGCAGAGGAGGCAAAACATAGAGTACATTTTCCACTGGATAATGAATTGTCAATGGTATTCAAGGAGAGGCAGTTCGAACAGCTTGATATTTTTCATATTAATCACCTCGTGGATGTCGAGTTAGGAAGGCAAGTCCAAGCGATATGCATTCTTTCCTATGCGTTCCAGAATAGTGTATGGGACATAATGTAGTGGGTATGGCTTATGGTGTTTCCCTTTGAATATATTATTTTCTAGCAAGAGTCACACACGATCTCCCAGCTAACAGAACAATGGCATACATGACTTATCATACATCTATTTCGCGCGGGTTTGGGTTGCTTGCAAGGTAGTTTCTTCCTAAGTATGGTGTTGAGATAACTTGTGAATAACACATTGAGATGATTGTTGTTCCTTTTGCTAATGTGCAGAGCCAGAATGAACAAGAGTCGTTGAATGGTATTCCACTGGAGGACCTCCTTATTTAAGTACATCCCCAATGATGAACTAAAATGAATTCTTCTCAATTGGAAAGGGTGGATGTCAATCTGGAAAATGGATAAAAAGTGAAAAACATAATGTGGTTTAAGCTGAGTGAAGTGGCACCTAGCCTCTCCCAAAAAACTTTTGAGGTCATGGGAATCGTATTGCATTGGAAATTGTGCCAAAACTTGTACCCGAGAGGGATCTGATCGACCCACAACTGTGTCCAATATGCATCCCAAATATGGAACCGATGTTTTTTCAAAATAGGATTTCTTCACATGAAGTGTATGTGCCTGCAATAGCTCAAGGATGTTGTGGACGTGTTGAAGATGTTCTACCCAAGAATTATCGAATACCAAGATATCATCAAAATAAATGACCACACACTTAACCAAATGAATTGTTGCATTCATGCGAACTTGATGGTAGTCAGTTTTCAAATCCTTCTAAGGTGTTATCACATTATGGCCTTAGGGTTTAAGCCTTAAAGAGAAGGATTACTAGAGTGAAAGAACCTTTGGGATCTAACAACCTTTTCTCCCTTCTTAATACTTCAACTAGGTCAAGAAATCAAGTGTCTAGGGATAAAATGCTAAAGTGATAACACTTTAGGGATTTAGGATTCTAACCCTAGCAAGGAGATCTCACCAATTTTAAACAAGAATAACCTTGTGAGAGGAGTAAGAATGTATACTCCTCTCTTAGGGTTTTACCAAGCAAGATGTCTAGCATAAAGAAGCAATATTCACCATGTAACATAACAACATAAATAATAATTGCAGAAAATTAACTTACTTTAGCCAAGAAACCAAGAGACAAAACCCTAATTGCAGAAATTCTTCTTCAAAGTCAGAAAAAGAATCTACAAAATGATCCTCCAAGCATGGTGCATTAGTAGAAGAGAGATATATCCCAAGATAGGCTAAAAATTCCAGACTTGTTCTCACAAAATGGTGAGGAATGAATGATGAAAAATGAAAATGAGATGGTCCTCTATTTATATGAGGTCATCTAAACTAATTCGTCCACTTTAAATTGTCAACGACAAATTAGAAGAGGGTCAACCCCCTTCATTTTCCTTTTCATTTTTCAAAAATGAAAAATACATTAAATAAAACCATAAAGAAGGTGATTTCATGCCCTAGTAGGGTGATGTGGGTATAGAGAAGGTGACATCCATCCTCAATGAGTGGAACGTTGGGCCTCCAATGTCCATGTGTCATGATCTTGTGTGCAAATTCCCCATGTCATGACCCTCCAACTATTAAACCACCTTTGGAACCACATCATCCATCAAACCCTAGCCTCCAAGATGATGTCAAGGGCTAATGGGTGACGTATCATGCCTTTAAAGGCTAGGTCCAAGTGGAAGAGGGGTGTAATATCATCCTCCAAGTATTTAAAGGTGAATCCAAAGGCAATGTTCTCCACCCTCAAGGTGCAATGCTCATCATCACATGTGGGGCATGGCATCCACCCTATGGGATTTCAATCCCCTATGAAGGTCCAAGTGGCATAGTTCCTTCATGAATATATTTCATCGGGTAATGTCTAGAAAATACAAAAAGTATGCCCTTCAAGGGTCCACAAGTCATATGAATCATGCCAAGTAAGCCACATATAATAAAAGAACCACCCAAACAAGTGCATCAAATACCCCCTTTTCAAATTAAACAAATTCTCAAATACCTTATAAACTTTCACGAATTTAGGTATGGGAGGGGTTTCATGGTGCCCTATTGGGTAGGACAATCCCCAAGTCAAAGAATGTTTCCCAAGGAGACCCTATCTAAACCATGTAATGAGTATGAGGTGGTTTGGGGCAAGACTCTTGGGCATGTGTTAAGGTCCTAACCCGCACATAGGTAGATCAATGTATTCAGATGTAATAAAGGTCAATATTAATAAGGCCTTTCAATAAAATAGAATAAGGCGGATGTAAGAAGACCTAATAGAAGCTTCCACTTCTAGAAGAATCTT
>SNQJ01S0034845.1:0-11058 GCA_010110895.2 Picea sitchensis | reverse complement strand
ACATATAATATAAGCATTCAAAAGAATTCATTTTGGAGTAGAAATAACTCTGAGTCTCTGGCAAAGATACTCAAAGGCTTCCTGTGGAAGCGATTTTGTAAATATGTCTGTCACTTGTTCTTTTGTTCCCACATACTCAACTTTGATGTTCTTTTCTACAACTTGTTCCCATAGAAAGTGATACTTGATTGGAATGTGCTTCGTCTTGGATTGCATCACCGAGTTCTTTTAGATACTGATGGCGCTTGTATTATCACAATAGATTGGAATGGGTTCATCATACTCAACCTATATATCTGTCAGAGTTTGTTTCATCCATAGAACATGTGTACAACATCATTTTGTTGCAATATACTATGGCTCAGTTGTAGATAAAGATATTGATGATTGTTTCTTGCTTAGCCATGATACTAAAAACTCACCCAAGTAGAACGCTACTCCACTAGTGCTTCGTCGGTCATCATACAACCTGCCCAATCTGCATCTATGTAGGAAATATGTGATAGATCCTTTCCTTTTGGATACCATAATCCAAACTCTTTTGTTCCTTTGAGATATCTGAAAATCCTCTTCACTTCTAATACATGTGATTTTTTTGGTTCTGCTTGAAATCATGCCACATGTCTAACTTTCTGCATTACATCTGATCTGGATGTTGTCATGTATAGTAGGATACCAATCATTGACCTGTATTGCCTCTGATCTGTAGACTTTGAATTATCATATTTTCTCAACTTGCAACTGGTTTGCATGGGAGTGATAACTAGTTTGCAATATTCCATTCTGAACCTCTTTAGCATTTCTTTGATATACTTGGTTTGAGAAATAAAAATTCCTTGGTTGATTTGACATATTTGAAGTCCCAGAAAGAAGGATAGTTCTCCAAGTAATGACATTTCAAATTCATTCTACATATCCTTTGCAAATTTCTGGCTTAACCTGTCATCATCACTACCAAAAATAATATCATCAACATAAACTTCAATTAATAAAATACTATCTTGACTTACCTTGATGTAGAGGTTGTTGTTTGCACTTCCTTTTTTGAACCCTGACTGCTATAAATATTTATCCAATCTAAAGTACCATGCTCTAGGAGCCTGTTTTAGACCATACATGGACTTATTTAATTTACACACATAATCTACATTCTCTGGCAACTGAAATCCTTATGGTTGTTCAATGTAGACTTCTTCTTCAAGTTTCCCATTCAAAAACGTTGATTTTACGTCCATCTGATACACTTTAATATTTTTGGAGCATGCATAAGCTAAAATCAATCAGATTGCTTCCATTCTGGCAACTAGGGAAAATGTCTCTTCAAAGTCGATTCCTTCAACATATGCATATCATTTACATACCAATCTATCTTTGTTCCTTGTAACATGTCCATCTTCATTCAATTTATTCATGTATACCCACTTTGTGTTGATCAAATTCTTATCCTTTGGTCTTGGAACCAATTTCCAAGTCACATTTTTCTCTATTTGATCCAATTCTTCATCCATGGAATTATTCCAAAATTCATCCTTGTTGGCCTCTTCAAAACAGGTTGGTTCAATCGTAGATGTGAGTGCTATGTGTGTTTGTTCTGGTCAACGCATTCTTCTTCTAGCCTCAACTCCTGCATCTTTGTTTCCGATAATCTGATCTGAAGGATGATTTTTCTGTACTCATCTGCTAGGTGTCTTTCGATTCATTTACTGAACTTGCTCTTTTTATTTTGTCGGATCCTCTTTGTCTTCCCTTTCTTTTTCATCTTTTGTTTCTTCTTCATAAAGTTGTTCCATTGATTCATTTTCTTCTTCCTTTAATTATTGTCTACTTGTTTCATCAATTGTTACATTGATGCTTTCCACAACTTTGTTTAATCTCAGGTTGTAACACTTGTATGCTTTTCTTGTACTTGAGTAACCAACAAGTACTCATTTTTCCACACAAGAATCAAAATTTCCCATTCTATCATCTTCTCTTTTGATGTAGCATTTGCTTTCAAAAACTCTGAAATGCTTCACATTTGTTGGTCTTCCTTTCCATAGCTCGTAGGGATTTTTTTCAGTGTTGTTTCTAAGTATTACTCTATTTTGAATATGAACTATTGTATGCACTTCCTGTGTCCAAAAAATATCTGTCAATTTAGAATCCATTAGCATTGTTCGAGCCATTTCCTGTATTGTCCTGTTCTTTATTTCAACAACTCCATTCTATTGAGGTGTCCTAGCAACGAAGAATTTCCTTTTTATTCCATGACTGTTGCAGTATTCCATAAATTCCTTTGAAGTAAACTCTTCTCCATTATCATATCTCAAGCATTTGATTTTTGAGTCCACTTCATTTTCAACCATTTCCTTGTAGATCTTGAAGTTTTCAAAAGCTTCTGACTTATTCTTGAGAAAGAAAACTGTAGTCATTCTTGTATAATCATCAAATAATAACATAAAGTATTTCTCACCTTTTAAACCCTTTGTTGTAGTTGGTCCAACTAGATCAGTATGCACAATTTTCAATGGTCTTGTCCTTGAATATTCCTTTCATTTGAACCTGTTCTTTTTTTTCTTTCCTTGTTGACAATGCTTGCATAAAGTGTTGGTTGGTTTCGTGATATGGGGAATTTCTTTAACTGCTTCTCTTTTGTTGACTTTGACAAGGTTATCAAAATGTATGTGACCCATTCTTCTGTGCCATAGCCAACTTTTATCTTCCTTTCCTAGACAACACTTTTCATTTCCAATTTATCTTAACACATATACGTTGCTTGAAGTTCTCGTAGTTGTAGTTGTTGGATTACTGAGAGGGGGGTGAATCAATACTAGAGAAATTTAATCCTTTCAACCATATAATCCAAGTGTTATATCAATGTAGCATTATCATCCAATAACTACAAAGTAAATAAGCAATGAACACATGAACAATCATACGCATACACGGTACACTAGTGTTTTACGTGGAAACCCAAAGCAGGAGAAAACCATGAAATTATTTTTCTTATATGTCTTGAAGACTTACATTCATTTGAAGACTTAACCTATTTCTAGGTCACTTAACCCATTTATAGGTCACTTAACATATTTTCCTCATTTTTAGGGTTAACCACTTTCCATAATTAGAAAGATATCCATTACTTTACATTTAAATATCCCTCATTGACCTTGTCACCTCACTTTATCATTTAAATAATCTTCTTTGATTTTGTCACTTCACTTTATTATTTAAACAATTAACCTATTTTCCTCATTTTTAGGGTTAACCACTTTCCATAATTAGAAAGTTATCCATTACTTTACATTTAAATATCCTTCCTTGACCTTGTCACCTAACTTTATCATTTAAATAATCTTCTTTGATTTTGTCACTTCACTTTATTATTTAAATAATCCTTCTTTATTTTGTCACTTTACTTTATCATTTAAATCATATTTTCTTCTTTGCAAGCTCTTTGACTTCTTTGACATTTTGGGGCTTCAAGCCAACATATGAGAGTCCTCCAACTTCGTAAGGCCATAACTCTCAAATCGTGAGGAGTTATGTCATGTTCCACATACCACTAGAAATGGAATGACATGTACTATCCATATAGAATAGTATTGCTTTCAAATATATCAAAACTCATACCGTTATCCATTAAAAAAACTTGGGTCCATTACCCAAACATGGGTTCTCCAACTTCTCATGGCCATAACTCTCTAACCGTGAGGAGTTATGTGACATTCCACATACCACCAGAAATGGAATGACATGAAATATCCATATAGAATATTATTACCTTAAAATATATTAAAACACATACCATTATACTTTAAACAACTTTGGGTCCATTACCCAAACCTTTGTGCTACCGAAATTTCTCCAAGGGTTGACATCAATATACAATATCACTCTCAAATGGTTGACATCAATGAAAACCAACAATCCATACCAACTATCCATCAACCTAAGCCAATTGTCTGACAATGTCCCCCTTTGGCATTGATGGCAATGCCAACATTGACGGAAACACTTAGTCATGATAACATTCATGCTTATACTCTTTATCAATGTTTCTATCTCTCCCCCTTTGACATCAATGGAAAAGGGTATCTCCATTTGGGGTTGCTCCCCCTGACCGAACTCTCCTTGGGGTTGATCCCCCTATCCGTGTGCCTTTTATTTGTGTTTATAATCCTCTAATTACTCTCTTTCCCTTCATATGAATAGTATATCCCCCTTTGAAAAGGGGTATCACTTTGAAGTCATATCGCTCATTCTTCCCTTGTGACAATCCCTCCCCTTGGAAACATGCCTCTATGCACTCTCTCCAAGCATTTACCTTTGCATCTGACAAATCTCCCCCCCTTTGTCCTATTTATGGTGCTTCCTCATGTACATATAAGACATATAAGATAAGCATTCAAAATAATTCATTTTGGAGTAGAAATTACTCCTAGTCTCTGGCGAAGATACTCAAGGGATTCCCGTGGAAGCGGTTTTGTAAAGATGTATGCCACTTGTTCTTTTGTTTCCACATATTCAACTTTGATGTTATTCTCTACAACCTGTTTCCATAGAAAGTGATACTTTATTAGATTGTGCTTCGTCTTGGAGTGCATCATCGGGTTTTTTGTGATACTAGTTGTGCTTGTATTATCACAATAGATTGGAATGGGCTCATCATACTCAACCTATATATCTATCAAAGTTTTTTTCATCCATAGAACCTGTGTAAAACATGATGCTACTATAATATACTATGCCTCGATTGTAGATAAGGATATTGATGATTGTTTCTTTCTTAGTGTTGTCATAGGGGAAGACCTAGGGTTCAACACTTCTACAACGCACCAACAAAACCCTAACTACCGACCCTTTTGGCAACACCTGCGAAGCAGATGCAGTCTCACCCTAGGTAGAGGTAGGAGGGGTTGTAGGAATCAGGTGTCTACAACCAATATGGGACACATTCACATCGCAGATTAAACCCTTATTACATATCAACACAGTAACAATAAAGATCAAGCACTTTCAATCACTTAGCACATAGCATTAGCTTATATCTAGCATTCATTTATATTTAATACCATTAAGCACAAAGAAACAGCATTAGACGCATTCATCATACATTATAACAACAACACTAAGAAGATAAACAACATAATTCACATCGCACAAAGTTCATCAAGACACATGATATATGTAGTTCACCCCTGGTGTGGGGCTATGTCCACCAACTTCTTCTTCTTCTTTATTATTATTCAATCTTCATACATTCAATCTCTCCTATGCACAAATATGAGCCAAACTCCATGAAGGACAAGAGATTTGCACAGCGTACCGGATCATCCATCAAAATTAGGTCAAGGAACAAGGCCTCACTCTACAATGTTTGCACAAAGAAGCTTACAACCTCTTGCACTAAGCCAACATTAACACTTACAACATGTGGTGCACATAATAGCCCCTTCTTACATCTCTTACTTGTTGCTTACTTAAAAAGGCTAATCCGCGGGTGAAGCCAATAGGACTGACATCCCATAACCAAATTACATAAACCTTAATGGAAAACCCTTAGCTAGGTCCACAAGCCCGTAAAACAAATTGAGATCACAATGATCTCATCTTAAATAAACTCCATTTTCGACTATCTTGTCAAAGTCCCAAAAGTGGTCAAACATGATAATGTTTCCTCAAAAAATTGGTCAAGGACCCAGCAATTTACAACACTCACATGTGACTCATCGAGTCACTTAGATCTGAGAAATGCTCCTTCAAAGGCCTCGAGCTTGGCTCGAGCTGCCTCAACTTTCTACTTTTCCAGATCCTCATAACCGGCCGAACTCTAAGTAATTTCTTTGCGAAAATCCCTTCCTGGTGTTGTTCCATTGTCGTAACCATTTGATCCAGCTACGATACTTGTCCTTCAATCTCTTCAAAATCTTGCGGGCTTCATCCTTGCGCGGGCGTAATTAATGCATTGTAACTTCCATGACTCTTCTACGGATGGAAATAATGCGCTGCTAGGCCATGCATTTCTCCACAATGATCTCTTCATTAAGCTCCAACCCGGTTAGTAGCTTCATCTACGCCTGCATGGTGGATGCCTCTTGTTGCGCCTCCTAGAGTTGTGCCTCCAAATCCCTCGGCTCCGGATCTTCTGTGAGGTGTTCATTAGTTTGCGCACTTCTATCACTCAAAGCTGCTTACATTCTAAAGTGAGGACCTTGATCCTTCCAAATGCTCTCTTAGCGAGAAAAACTTCCTCCCTTTGGTCGTGCACTTCTTACGGAGTTTGTGGTACAAGTTCCAAGCACTCACGATTACACAATGCTTGAAGTTGTTGAATGACCTCAATGATCTTCCCCGCGGATCTCGTGACTCTTGTTCTTTGTGTTGCCAAACGACCGCGGAAAGCGAAGTGCACAGTCATCACTTCTTTGGCCGCGTTATGCTACGCAAGCAAGCGGTCTTTTTCTTTTTGTATCTTTGCATTGATCTCCAATCGACGACACCTATATTCCTACAAAAAACTATCTATCATCCATTATCTTCATAAGGATCTCCCCAAAAAATATCTCTAGCAGCGCTAGGTTCGCGGAGCATCCCACCGCATTCGACAAATGGGTGGGTAGGTGAATGGATAAGTGAGGTAATACAATGGATGGAGAGGTATAGAAATCACAACGCGATATACAATTGATTCTTTGTTAGCTTGGGTAATCACCCGAATGGAAAAGTGGTCACGGCCTTAGCGATGTAGATGGGTTAAATAAGCAAAGCGTTGTAATGGATTCCTCAATGAAGCCGAGAATCTGACCTGTACAAATCCATCTGTTATGGCATGGTCTCAATGGTCCATTAAGCTCTTAACTACGTTTTATAGCCATTATGGGGCATCATTCTAATGGTTAAGGCACCTCCAACGGTCATATATCTTAAATTAGTGGTGAAGTTCCATTCTACATGGTTATGCTATTCTAGCGAGGTTCAAATTACAGGATATTTCTCCTGTGAAGTCCTCCTTTTGTTCTTTGTAGCTTCCTATAGTTTTTTAACTTATCTTTCTTCTTATTGAGCTTTCCTAGCCTTCTTTACGGTGATTTAGGCTTCCTCTAACAGAATTTTAAGATCCTCTCCCCATTTGTATGTATTCTCGTGGTGCAAGGACCAGCATTGCAATGTGCTCTTCACAGTTTTGAGGGTTAATGTCCCTTCTCTTAATATTTTTGGGGTGGCTATACTTCTTTCCCGCACGGACATGTTCTTCAAGCCTTCCTATGTTATTTCAACTTTGACATCTAATTATCTTGCCCTTTGCTGCTTCAACTTATCCTCTTGTTTTTCTATTAGTCACTTTATTTTTATAGTCATGAAGTCCCATGGTTCTTGCTTTTTCTGTTCCTAGCTTCCTCTTATGCTTTCCTTCTAATATGATATTCCTCAATCCAAGTATTTCCTAATAAGAGTGGGAAAAGGGCATTGTTCTCAACAAATTTAATGACTTCAAATTCTTCTTCTTGATCAATGTTTCATGATAAATCATAGGTATATTAGTAACTCTTCCACATGGGGTTATCATCTTTCCTTTAGATGATCATCCTTCCCAATGAAGGTATCATGATAGTAGACCCAACTTCCCAAACTTTCCAATTTCTTTCTAGCATAATATTCAGTGTGTTTCTTCATCCAATACACAATCTATATCGATGTCTTCTATTCTTGTAAATATGCACTATTTTTCTTTTAGGATCTATGAGTGGCGGTATGCTGTGATCATCCATTACTTGGCTACGTACCTAACATAGTGATCTTTCTCTGATTTTTTCTCTAACATTATTTTATTCTCTTGACTCATATTCATTTGTTCTACTTTATCAATCATCCTTGGACAATCCTCAACCTCATGACCAATAGAATTTTACAATAAACACAAATAGGACCTGTACCAGCTCATTCATTAGCAAGATGTCTCAGTCTTCTGCAATTACAACACAGTAATCAATCCTCTCTTTCTTTTAAAGGAGCCCCAACCTTTCATGTACTATGCACTGGGATCATAGTGTTGGACCTACAATTTGCAAAGTTCTTTTTCTAGGTTCTTGCGTACTTATAGTCCAAAAGAATTATTTCTATGCTATGAGATAACATATCTTTCTCTATTCCGGATCAATTCTTTCTTCTAACTGGGCTATCATTCATGCTAGGACGTATAAAAGACATACCTAGATTCATTAGCTTTCGAGCAAAAAAAGATTCACTTATCTTACCTTTATCAAGGCACAAAGCTTTAAGATCTTACCTATTTTCTTTGAATCAAGTTTCTTCCTTAGCACAGAGCTTCACAAGTCAATTAGAACACTTCGCACTACAACAATAGATCTATGCACAAATATATATCTTTTCTTCAGTTCCCAACAATCACGAAAGTTTCAGGTCCCGACATTAGAACCATTTGTTGTTGGCACAGGGAACCAAGCCAAGGTTCAATGCTTCAACAACTCAACAAAAACCTTAACTACTAACCCTTTCGGCAGCACCTGCGAAGCAGATGTAATCTCACCCAAGGTAGAGGCGGGGTTGTAGGACTCCAAGGTGTCTACAACCAAGCTGGGACACAGATGTAATTACAACATAGAGCATAGACAACGGCCTGCCATTAGTTTGGGAGTCTCATTCCATCACTTGAATTAAAACCTTAATACAGATCAACGCAATAACAATAAAGATCAATAACTTTCAATCACTTATCACATAGCATTAGCTTATATCTATCATTCATTTTATATTTAATACCATTAAACTGCTAAGAAACAACATCACATGCATTCATCATACAGTATAACAACATCACTAAGCAGATAAACAGCTTATAATTCACATCGCACAAAGCTCATCAAGACACAAGATATGTGTTCACTGATGTGGGACTACATCCACCAAATTCTTCTTCTTTATTAGTCTTCAATCATCTTACATTTAGTCTCTCCTATGCACACAGCCACAGAGCCAAACTCCACAGAGAACGGGAGATTTGCGTGCAACGCGCCAGATCCTCCCAAAGGTGGGTCAAGGGCAGGCCTCACTCTACACACAGTCTGTTTGTATAAAGAAACTTACAACCTCTTGCGCTAAGCCAACATTAACACTTACAACATATGGTGCACATAGCCAACCCCCCTGCCTTCTTACATCGCTTAGATACTTATTTATACATTTACAAAATGCCTAAACATGTGTAAATCTATGGGCTGGCATCCGATAACCTGATACATAAACCCTAGTAAACCCTTTGTTTGGTCAGCAATCCCACAAAACAGTGATATCCCACGATCTTAGCTCGCCTAGGTGCTCCATCTTCGACCTCTTAGCTCCGCCTAGGTGCTCCATCTTCGACCATCCTGTCGAAGTCCCAAAAGTGGTCAAACACGACCAATGTTTCCTCAAAACTTGGTCAAGGGCCAACACTTAGCCAAGATAATAGACACTCACCCAAGTAGTACATTTCCCCATTGGTGCTTCATAGTTCATCAATGCAACCTGCCCAATCTACATCTGTGTAGGCAATAAGTGATAGATCCTTTCCTTTTGGATGAAACAATCCAAACTCTTCTATTCCTTTGAGATATCTGAAAATCCTCTTCACTGCTAATACATGTGATTCCTTTGGTGTTGCTTGAAATCATGCCACCTGTCCAACTGCCTGCATTACATCTGGTCTGGATGTTGTCACATATAGTAATCTACCAATCATTGACCTATATTGCCTCTGGTCTGTAGACTTTGAATCATCATCTTTTCTCAACTTGCAACTGGTTTTAATAGGAGTCGTAACTGGTTTGCAATCTTCCATTCCAAACCTCTTTATCATTTCTCTGATATACTTAGTTTGACAATTAAAATTTCCTTGGTTTCTTTGACATATCTGAAGACCCAAAAAGAAGGATAGTTCTCCAAGTAATTACATTTCAAATTTATTCTGCATATCCTTTGCAAATTTCTGGCTTAACCTGTCATTAGTACTTCCAAAACAATATCATCAACATAAATTTCAATTAATAAAATATTACCTTGAGTTACCTTGATGTAGAGGTTGTCGTCTGTTCTTCCTTTCCATAGTTCGCAAGGAGTTTTATCATTGTTGTTTATGATCATTACTCTGTTTTGAATGTGAACTGATGTATGCACTGCATGTGTCCAAACAATATCTGTCAATTTGGAATCCATTAGCATTGTTTGAGCCATTTCCTGTGTAATTATCATCCATTATGATAATGTTCCTTTGTCTATGAACCACTCTATGAACCAATCTATGAATCCATGCTCTCATCCACTATCATATATATGTCCAAACCTGCTAAGTTTTCTTACGAATCCATCTCTTTCCATACTTTCCAATACTCTACTTACATAACTGTCCATAATGCTAACCCATTTATCACTATACTATCATGAATTCTTCATTAATCTATCAAACTATACTTCTGCTAACTAATTGCTTTGAATCTGTCTTCTCAAACTCTGCAAGATGCTCGAAGGATGGTTCTTTGGTTTGTCACAGCTATCGCATAGAATCCCCCTATCTAATATTCATATTACTTGGGAGTCTCTAAGTCGGATGGCTCAAAACAATTCCTACTCTGATGTGTATTCATTATCATCTTCATTGGTAGATTCATTATCTCTCTTAGCTTTGACTTCTTTATTTCTATCTGTGGATTCATCTTTCACTACAATGCCTGAAAGTACAATCTCTTGAACTTGTTCCTTATTTACATTTCCTTCCTTTCTTTAAGTTATTTTCCAAATTTTTTTGTATCTGACATCTTTCTTTTTCTCTGTAGATTTTCTTCATCTCGTTTTATTTCCATTCTTGCAATCTCTGGTACCTGGTCTTTGTTCACGCGTTCTTCCCATTTTCTTATCCATAATTTCTTATATCTGATATCAGTATTCTCTTTCATGGATGTATCGATCATGCTTCTACAATCATTGGCTATGTGTCCATAGTTATGACATTTGTAACACTCAATGTTACGTGCAACCACATAGACACTTCTTTATTGAACATTTCTTTTATAATCCTTGCAA
>SNQJ01S0034844.1:55768-65776 GCA_010110895.2 Picea sitchensis | reverse complement strand
ATCAGTTGTACATGTGCTTAAACAATTATGCTTATTTTAAACTCTTTACACAACATTTAATGATCGTCGTAATAATGCAGGGAAGTAAGCAATAGAACATTCAACATCAGTCACACATATGAGATACACAGAGACATATATTTCC
This sequence comes from Picea sitchensis, assembly GCA_010110895.2. Classification (NCBI taxonomy): domain Eukaryota; kingdom Viridiplantae; phylum Streptophyta; class Pinopsida; order Pinales; family Pinaceae; genus Picea; species Picea sitchensis. The sequence continues at coordinate 65,631 of SNQJ01S0034844.1, read as the reverse complement.
TCAGGAAACCCATACAGGGTAAAAACCTCTTCTTCTCTATATGATAAGTAATCTTTACATTCTTTACATTATCATACATATGAGCACCAACTCATAATGAGGATACAACCTTTGTTTTGCAAGATGCTACTTGCTGAGAGAACCAACTCTCTGGATTCTCTAGCACCAACTAGAAGAAAGCACCAACTCCCTAGTTTCTCTAGCACCCACTAGAAGGGAGAAATAACTCACTAAGTGTTCCAGCACCAACTGGATGGAAGCACCAAATTCCAGTCACATAGGCACCAACCTGTATAACAGAGCACAACAGTTCTCCCTTGTGCCACCCTACCACCCTTGTTTCTCTGGCTGCAACCAGATGGAAGCTACAACTCCCTGTGTTCAAGCACCCACTTGAACCTTTGAGGACAACTGTCCTCCCTAGCACCTCCCTACCACCCTGATATATAATTTTTTTGCTACTGAAACTTATTACAGTGATACAATGTTCATCAATGGCTTACCAGTCTCATCACTATTCTGCTACACTGTTCTTCTCTTTCTACCTCACTGTCTTCATGCACACATCCTTGCGCTTTCTATTCTCCTTTTATGCTCTGTGGGCCATGTCCATTCAATGCACCATTCCTCTTCTTTGCATTTCAGCTTCTGCGCTCTGCCTCATTCTACACTCCTAAATCGTTCTCAACAACAACCCCCATCTCTTCTTTGTTTTGCATACTTCTAGTCTCTGTGCACCTTTTGCATACTATCTTGCCATGCTTTTTCATTTTCTCTCCATCTCCAATGCTCTACCTCATCATCATGCCAACTCTTCAGCTTCTCTAGTAGTTCAACACATGCATCCATCATCATTGGGTGTTATTTTGAGATTCCTTCACCTCTCCTGCAGTCAAGACTCTTTGTCTTCTCTGTTACAGTCGAGCTCAACCTTTATGTTGCAGTTACAGGATTCACCACTCTTGCATCTATCAATTGCCTTTATGAGCAATCTTCATCCCACTAGCATATTCCTTGAAACTCTTCAGCTCCTCTGGAAATCACACTCAAGCCTCTTTGAGTCCTCTGGAAGATACAATCAGTCATTTCTAGTAGTTACACTCTGAAGTGAAACAGTAGCCCTCTGATCATACTTAAATTAACTTGCACCATTGGATTCGATCCATAGGATCTTGCATTTATTTCTCATTTCGACATTTCAAAATTTTGGCATTCTTGTGGTGAAGAGTCTAGATTCTCCATGTCCCAAACTTCGAAATGGAGCTTGTCTCTTCGAGTTCTTATCTACAGATCTTCGATGATGTGACCTCCGATGGTGACTAAGGCTTACACCAAAAATGTGTTTTCACATTTCGCATTTCGGCATTTCGTATTTTGGAATTTCGAGACTCCTTTGATGAAGAGTCTGAACTCTTGACTCTTCCAACTCCCGGTATCCGAACCTCCAAAATGGAGTTGGACCAATGGTCCACACTCTTGATGATTTGATGGTCCAGATCTCTTCGTGATTTCGCATATCCCGATTTTGACATTCTTCATGTGAGAGTTCTTGGCAACTCCAACTCCCGGTATCTAAAACTCTGAAATGGAGTCGGATCAACAACATTTCAACAATTCTCGTTTCACCATTTTAGGACTCTTTTGGTGAAGATTCTCGGCACTTAACTCCTACAACTCTCGGTATCTGAAGTTCTGAAATGGATTCGGATCAAAGATCTAATATTTCATTGTTTATCATTTCGACGATTCGACATTTTTGCACTTCTGTGGTGAAGTGTTTCGACACTTCAACTCCCAGTATCCGGGACTCCAAAATGGAGTTATTTCTCGGTCTGTGAAGCTATTTGTTGATGTGGCTATTTTGGGATTTCGGCATTTCATGTTTCGACGATTCGTCATTTCCGCACTTCTGAGATGAAGTGTTTCGACACTTCAACTCCCGGTATATGAGACCCCGAAATGGAGTTATTTCTCGGTCTGCGACATTCTTTGTTGGTGTGCCTATTTCGGGATTTCAACGTTTCACATTTTACGATTTCGGGACTCTTGTAGTAAGAGTTCTTGACATACCCAACTCCCAATATCCGAAATCCCGATATCCAAAACTATCTCCTACTTTCAGGATTTCGACATTTCACATTTCACGATTCCGGGACTTGTCATGACTGTCCTTGACACCTCCACCTCCCGATATCTGAAACTCTGAAATGGAGTCAGATCAGTTTATCCCTGATCTTCCTTGCCTGCCTGAAAACCATCAAATGATCAAGCACACTCTTGTACTTTGCATGCACCTCTGCACTTATCCTCCTGAGCTTACGTTGTCCCTATTTTTCCATCGCTGCATACTCTGAACTTGCCATCAATGACAAGCACACCTACCTAAAAACCTGCCAACACTTGCATTCTTAGTTTCAAACCGTGTCGACATGAAAGTCTGTAATGTTGAAACTTTTGTTGATCAATTATTAATATAAATACTCCTTTCCCATCTTATTGGTATCTTGCAAATATATGATTATTATCGATGGGCATGTTTGTAATGTTTATTAATGGATTATGCTATCTAATGTGCTAACCCCTTTTATATCATGACTATATACTTTCTTTGTTGGTTTGTTGAGATCTTCTCGTGGGTATAAAGATTTGGGTCAAAGTGCTCAATGGTGGAACATCATCAAATGTTGGATCGAGGTAGGTCTAATTATATAACATATGTTGGAATTGAGTTGATTTCTGCAATCATACCTGTCGTTTGTGGTTTACCGTTGGCCATAGAGAGTTTTTCCCTTGTAACAATGCTTAAAATGCATAAGCCCATGGTTTTGAGCCCACAGTAATTTGAACATTGGTTTTAAGGAAGCGCCTCATAAATATTTCATTTTTTTAAACAACTTAAGGTCTGTAGACTAATTCGATAGAGAATTAACACCATAACAATACAAAGAATTGGTAAAAGTTTGAATATGATCTGTTGGTGAAATGAGGACACATCAGGAGCATGAGAACGACATAATGAGTCGATCCATCGCTATTAAGAACTCATAAGGAGAAAATTTTGAATCAAGATTAGTTAGTTAAATTAAGAGGTGCAATGGTTCATGTCGAAAAGACACATTGGTTCAATCCTATACCGTTTGAAATAATATATAAACCAGAAGTGTTGGTGAATATAAGTGTGTCTTGGTGGATTAAATATATGTCTATATAATGGATTCAATGGAAGTTTATTCTATTAGGTTGGTGTATGTTTACAAGATGAGTCTTGTTATGAGGGTTGGAGTCCTCACATCTTAGTTGGATCTTAGATGAACAAGATGGGTCTTGTTATGAGGGTTGGATTCATTATTTATCAAAGGGATTTGGGAACTATAAGTCAGGTCTTGTATCATATATTTGGATCTCTCATATTTATATGGAGTTGAAGATATTAAAAGATTGATTTTATTTGTATTCATTCAAGTTAAATAAATAAAAGAAAGATATTTTATCTACTTCATAAAGTTTGTGTTATATGTGTTTATGAATTATTAATTGAGATTCATATATATTATTTAGTTAATTCAGTTAATCTATAAGACTTTGAAAAGAAGTCAAATTTTCAAACATTGATTCACCCCCCCTCTCAGTGTCAAGTGTATATTTCAACAATTGATAAGTCAACTTCTTCAGGTTGCAATGTTTTCATATGATTTCCATTAGGGGTGGTCAGTACCCAGTTGTAAATGTATAGCCGAGAAGTACAGATTTGAAGTGGATAAATCCTCCTAAAATATTTGTGATGGGCACTACCAAGTCAAGAAAATGTCATTTAGGGACTCAAAATGGCCCCAGAAGTTTGGGACCTCAAAACAATGTAGAAAAATACCAAGATGGAAACTATAATTTAAGTCAGTGGAACATGTGGGTTCCCACTGATGTCCACCTAGACACCTACATTAGTCCTCCCCCCTTAAGAAGGAATGGTCTCCATTGTTTCAAGTTATTTTGTCAGATGGGAAAACGTTTTCTGAATATGACTCTTGGTGAGCCACTTTCCTTGATGAAGAAACTTCCTTGCTTTGATGACCCAATAGAGTTGGATGTTTTACTGGTTAGTTCCCTTCATATTGGTTTCCTTGACCTGATAAACTGTCAGTTGTTCAATGTAATCATGATTTTGTTTTGTAGGGGCCAACTGATTAGTCCTATCTGAAGTGTCCAACAAAGGTGGAAAATATGGTTCAATCATTTCCACATTAAACACTGGGTGCAAGCCAAGGAAAGTAGGAATACTTAAATTCAAAATAATTGTCACCCATAGCCTTGGTAAGGGTGAAAGGCTCGTATCAAAGTTGGTAAATCTTATGATGGGGTCCTGTGAGGTTCTCTTTCTAAAAATGAAACCATATCCCCTTATCTCCCACCTCAAACTTGTGTGGTATGCGATGTTGATCATGGCACTACTTATACTTGGAATTGGATTTCTGCAAAATAACATGAAATTGTTGTTGGAACTACTGTAATCTCTCAAGAAATGTTTTTTCTTGATCAAAATCGATCTAATCATGGGAGGAGTATTCCTATGTAGTTGCAATGGGAAGAGATACATCAATGGGGGGCAATGGTTAGAACCCAAAACACACCTAAAAATGGTTGTGACCAATAGAGATGTAGAGGGATCTATTGTAGCTATGTGGAATATAAGGAAGGATTTAATACCATGTGCATGGATGTTTGGAATTATACATCCTCATGATTTGTACAATCATCTTGTTGACAACCTCTATTTCTCCATTAGTCTGTGGGTGAAAGGCGATCAATTTGGTTAGATTGGTGTTTATCATTGACCATAGGCTAAAAAAAAATGCTCAGGAACATACTATGTCGATTTGAGATAATGGTTCACCCGAGAGAAAAATGAACCAAAACATGTTCAAATAAGAGTTTGGAGGTGGCCTGATATGTAATTCTCTTATTGCAGGGTTTCAAAAAGACAATCTTAGAGAATCAATAAACGAGCATGAAGACAAAGTCATTCCCATGCTTGGTTGAAGGATGAATAGACATGTAATCCATGGAGATGGATTCAAAAGGCCTATATAGAGTAGGAAGAGGGGTTTATAGCGCACGTTTCTTTCTCACGAGCTTGAAAATCACATAGGCAGTGCAATATATGATATACTTGTAGAAATATTCTTGAAGCTTCAACCAATAAAAATTATTTTGCACTACTGCCACTATTTTGTCGAAAAACAAAATGTCATGTTTCCCTACTATAATGAGCTTTGAATATGATCTTTTCATTCTATATTGAAGGAACACATGTATGACTCAAATGGCATAGAAATTCATCCCGGAGATGAAATTCTAGAACTACATTTCATCTTCTTAATGTATATTAGGGAGAAAAAAAGTCTGAGTCATTATTGTATAATTGTGACCACCTAGATTTTGTTAGTGTCTATCAGTCCTATCAATCACCAGTGATCAACTATAATATTTCAAGGTTATTGATAGATTTTTAAGTCAAATTGTTATATTTTCAAATGAATTTTCAAATAAAATTTGGTCACTGGCTAGTGTGTCTAGGTCTATTACTGCTCCTTTCAAAAACTTTCATGTTTTAGTCATTGCCATCACTCAGTGGGATGTGTCATAATTGAAATATCATCATCATTATCTCAGTCATACCATCATGGTTCACATTCAACCACAGGGATACCAATCAGTGGGGAAAATTGGTTTAAGATCCTAGACTTGGATGTGAAAAACTACAAACCCTTCATCAAAGGTCACTACAAAGACATTATTAAGAAAGTTTTTCCTTTTGGATAGATCCTTGAGACGATTTCTCCATTGATGATGGTCACTATGAGGTATTTTACATGAGAGGGCATATTTTCAATATTGTAGAGGTATCATGTCATATTGCTCATTCATTTTACATGGTTAAAAACCACTTAACCTGTCCTACTACCTCTACAAGAGCTTGGATAAAATGGAAAATAACGTGTAGCATATACAAAGGGATCATCAAGCCATCCTTTTTCACCATGCCTTCATCAAAATTATTGTATTGCATCAACTTGCACAAATGAACATCACTTGGGAGACATTCATTCAGTCAAATGTTTTTTGTCTTCTACTAGTCAACTTACTAGCCAAAGTACACCATAAGAACCATCCAAGCATACTCAGAGAGTACAAGAAACTCACTTTTGTCACAATAATACCAATCTACTCAAAACATGTCACTTCAAGAATCTTTGAAGGCACATTTTCTAGAAATGTCATGTTTAGTCATATTTTTTCCGAACAGATTGTGGTAAATCAGATATGAAACTTGAGAAAATGGAGGACATTTGTGTTCCTTATATTACAAAGAAAAATAAACTACTTTTTATTTTAGACAGGTATTACAGCATGAGATATACATTCACATATTCACAACCTATTTTTTTGATTGTGCAAAGTCTTGTTTTATACATAGTTTCACGGAGAATATTGTGAACAAATGGGAAATTAGTTTTGAAAACGGGAGGAGGTTTTTGTTTAAATCATACCAAAGAACAAACAGATATCTCATTTTTGTAAAATTTATTATGTTTAGATATATATCGGTACATTGTTGAGCCTTATTTTTGCAGAAAACATAGAAAAATTGACAATTTTGGGCATGTACAGAAACACGACACCTTGGCACTGTGATTTTCCTCACAAGATCCAAATGACAAAAAAATTTCATTTTTGGAAATATATTGACCTATACATCACTTTTATCAACGCTATTTTTCCATTTCAGCCTACATATTTGATGGAAAAAGAAACAAACTAGTCAAAAAACCCGTCTCTGCCACATTTTTGGAATAGTAGTTGTGCTTTTGGAGCGACCTTGGGAGAATCAATATTTCTCATCCTTGGAGAGGCTCTTTTTATTTCTTAAAGACTCTATGGAAAACTATACATCCTAATATTTCCAATGGTACCTTTAGATCAACATTTGGAGTAGAGGAAGTCACTCAAAATTGCCCTGGAAGTTGGCGCTGTGTTTTTACCTGAATTCACTGCGTTTTCACCTGAAAGTCACTTTTCTCAGTTGACTTAGTCCATATTCGAACTCCACTAATGTAATTTATCATTTATAATGTTGTGATGATGTAATGAGATGTAAATAGGTTGGTTAGAGTAAATGTGAGGTAGATATGTTCTTGTAAATGTATTTTATGGTGAAATGTATGAGTTTTTCTATTAAGAGGAGAGTTGGTTAACCTCCTTATTCATTAGGTTATGGTTATAGATATTTTCGGAAATTCTCCACCACTCATGGATTCAAACCCTAGAAAAGGGGAGAGGTTGTTTTGGTCTATTTGTTTCATTTTCTTAGTCATTTTTATAGAGGGTGGGACACCAGAGAGAGGAACTCTTGTAGCTTGTACTTCATCTATTTATTCAGGAAATCAAAGGAGCAGTTGCAACTATTATCTAGGAATTCATGTGCAGTGAGTTTGTGATGATGTATTTTCTTTGTTATAGTTTTATATGAATGATTTAAATGTCTGCTTACCATATCTTCTTTATTCAGTGATTTTCCTTAAAGGTTATAAAAGGAATTCTTTCCATGAAAGATCTATTTTGTTGGGAATGACATTTTGTGTAATTTTCCTTCTTGATTAATGAATTCATGGTGCACATGATCATTAAGACCTTCGTACTCTTTCAAACCCTATAATATGCCTACAAAACTCTAAAAAAATTACAAAACCATTGCTACCTTGCTCCTTTATATACTTGATGTTGTAACCCTTTGATACGCTAACCTAGTTACTTGAGTTTCATCCCTAATCCAGCATCAAAAACCTAAAAAATCAAAACCCATCTGAGTTGAAACTACCTAGCCTAAATCCTTTGCACTCCAGTAAGATTGTTGACTATGATAATTGAGAGAGCCCTCTTTGGTTTGGTATGGCTAGATACTGAACCATAATATTGGTTTGTGGTTACCTCTGTTGGTCTCCTTCTCAACCTTAGGAGTAATCGTGGAGTGATAACAGATTCCTCATGCCCATAGAAGTTAAGAAATATGGTTAGCCCCACAACTAGGGGTATATTGAGGCATTCTACAACATGGTTGGTATTTCCCTTCTTGTACTTGATGATCAAGTGGAATTGATGAAGGTAAATGGACCACTTTTGATGGAGGTCATTTTAGAAATTTCCTTGTGTTTGTATGAATTACAAAGGAATGTGATAAGGGTGGATTATCATTTCCTTCTCCATAATGTAATGCTTCCACTTTAAATATTCCTACATAATGGAGTACATCTATTTTTCATGGGTAGGGTATATATGAACACCATCAGATAATGTTTCACTGTGATAAACTATCAGATGCACATGCTAAGTGAGGACTAGACCGATAGAATAATCTGAAGCACCAATCTCAATCACAAATGGTTGTTGTAGGTCTAGTAGAACAAGGACTAGTGTTGAGTAGAGGAAGAATTTAAAATACTTGATTTTTTTGTGTTGGGAAGTAGCCAACATAAACTTGGCATTTAATCCACCCTCAGTCACTTTCCTTAGGGCCCAAGGTATATGAGATAAACACAAAAAAAAATTGATGGTAGAAGTCAGCAAGACCCAAGAAGCTACAGATCCTGACAATTGTCTTTGGGGACGACCAATCACAAATGGATTGGATTTTTGTTGGATCCACATGCATACCCTTCTCATCGATGTTGTACCTGAAATATTAGATTATTTTCTTGTTGAAGGAACACTTCTCCAAATTGGCATATAAATTGTGTTGTCACACGGTGCCCAAGACCTGCTAAATATTCTTCAAATGTTCCTCCCTAGTTTTGTTGAATATGAGGATTTCATCTAAACATATGACCAAAAATTAATTTTTGAATGGTGTAAATATGTCATCCATCATCCAAATGAATGTGGCTAGAAAATAATTCAAGTTGAAAGGAATAACCAGACACTCAAAGAGACCTTATTCAGACTATCTTCTAGAAATAAGTTTTCTCAATTTGCACCTGGTGCTAGCCTAACTTCATATCAACCTTACAAATTTTTTTGTCTCTCTTGAGGTGATTGAGAATATCATCAATCCAAGGGATTGGGTACCAGTTCTTGACTGTGATCTTGATCATGGCTCTATAACTAATACAAAGTCACCATGTCCTATTCTTCTTGTGTAATAAAACAATTGGGCTCCCTCAAGGAAAGCAACTTGGTTGGATGTGGTCATTCTGAATTATCTCTTGGAAATGGAATTTGATTTTTTCATTCTCCATAACATAATTCTTTTACATTCATCCTTTAGGAAAAGGAGAACTATGTTTAGGAAAATATATAAATTTATGTTACTCAAGCATTTTTCAGATGTTGCTTGGCTAAGGAAAGATAGTCGGGAATATTACCCTATGATTATAGCCTCAAAATGTATTTCCCAATCCACAAGTATTAATTGCAATGGATTAGGATGATTTTTTGATAAAAATATTGTTGCAAATAATAACATTTATATATAATTTTCTCAACATAAACATAGTGCAAAAAGAAAATGTTAAGCCCTAATGTGGCTCATTACCCCTTAATTGGGTCATATTACATTAGTAATGTTATTTTATTTATGTCATATTTATTCCATTGGTTGTAATTATACCTCCTAGTCTCCTATATATACCAAAGAGACATTTTCATTTCGATTCATCTTGTACTTGAACATTTAAGTGGGGTAAAAGGAAGTTTCTTTGGAGTGAAGGAGGTAGAGTATTTGGGTCATATTGTATCTCATGAAGGTGTCAACGTAGACCCTAACAATATTAAGTCCATGATGGACTGGTCGATTCCCAAAACATTGAAGAATC
>SNQJ01S0034844.1:8208-55758 GCA_010110895.2 Picea sitchensis | reverse complement strand
TAGCCAAGCTTTGAGCTATTGTGCAACCCCTTTTGAATGTGAAAAGGGGCTCTTTAGGGCACCCTTAGGTCTTTGACCAGCCTCCCTCCGTAGATTGAGCTCGGATTTGATGTCAAATCGACTTGGGAGCCGATCCAATAGTGTTTGGGAGGCCGACCAGCTTCATAAATGCGCCGTTTGGCAGGCGCACGGGTTTTGTACTCCACAGCCGCGCATATGCGCCCGATATACGAAGATGTAGCGCGCATGCGCGCATTTTCCATAGGTGCGATGCGCTTTTTAATTTTTTAGCCAATTTTGTATAGTTTTGGCCCTTTTGTTGTGCTGTGGAGTTAATCCTTGTGCCATGAATGACTGTTTTTCTGTGCTGATGTTGCGGAGTTCTTGTCGCTCTGTGCGGACGAAATTTCAGTGATAACAATGACATTCTCCTAGCATGACTTGCAGAGGCTAGTAGAAAATCTCCAACATGACTAGCATAGGTTGGTGATGAATCCCCAACATGACTAGTATAGGTTGGTGATGAATCCCCAACATGACTAGCAGAGGTTGATGATGGATCCCCAACATGACTATTAGAGGTTAGTGATGGATCCCCAACATGACTAACAATGACTAGACATGTGCCCCCATCATGACTTGCAACGACTGGTTGCAGGTCTTCAACATGACTCGTAGAGGTTTTCGACCAATATCGAACATGACTAGAAGAGGTTGGTGATATAATTCTAGTATGACACACAGTGACTAGACTTGTGCCCCTAGCATGACTTGCAGTGGCTGGTTGCAGGTCTTCAACATGACTCGTAGAGGTTGTTGACCAATCTCCAACATGACTAGTAGAGGCCGGTGATATAATGCTAGTAAGACATGCAGTGACTGGACTTGTGCCCTCATCATGACTTGCAACGACTTGTTACAGGTCTTCAATATGACTTGCATAGTTTGTCGACCAATTTCCAATGTGACTAATAGAGGTTGGTGATATAATGTTAGTTTGACATGCAGTGACTAGACTTGTGTCCCCAACATGAATTGCAACATTTGATTGCAGGTCTTCAACATGACTCACAGAGGTTGTCGACCAATATCCAACATGATTAGAAGAGGTTGGTGATATAATGCTAGTATGACACACAATGATTGGACTTGTGGCAGTAGTGAATTGTGGCATTTGAGTCCAAGGTGCCTGGAAAGATTGATTTTGAGAAATTGTAGGCCATGAAGGATCCTGGTTTACACCCTCTCCTTGTCCAGTAGGATAGTATCCTCATCCATACTAATTCATAAAGGGTTGTAAGGGAATCAAAGTCGCTTGTGAAGAGAATGTGACATGACAAGGTTTACTCATGTGAGGATATATGTTGCCCCTAGATGAAGGAACTTCGTGAGGGGGTTTCCCATACTATAAAAAGAATTCCCTCTAGATGAAACAACAGAGGGAAGATGGAGGTCTTCCATGGAAATAATGTTCGTAGGAACTGACATAGCGGAAGAAGGATAAGTGGATGGAGTGTAACATGTGGAAGGATTGATTAATTGGGCACTTAACTCTTGCATAGTGGATTCATAGGAAGGAAGATTCCAACCTCCTACCATAAGATGTGTTTCAAGGATATGACTCCCACCAAATGGAGAGGGATAAGAAGGAGGCATTATGCCCCCAGACCCAAAACTTATATTCGCATAAGGAGGTGAGACAGAGGAGGGAAAGTGAGAAGACATATCAGACATACCATGAGAAAAATGATTAGAGACCCAAGGCATTGACTGAGTACCATAATTGTGCATACTATTATAAAAAGAGGATGTATTTTCCCCCATGAACATCATGGGGGGGGTAGCAGTAAATGAGGGAGAGAAAGGAAATCCATTGTCCATGATAATGAAGACTCAATATAGAATCCTAAGGCCAACTAGTAATCAAAGGGCATACCAAAATGTCAAATGACCAATATGCATGCAAACAGGCTAAAGTGGTTGAGTGGCCTCCCTTGCTAAAGAAGGTATGTCTCATCCAAGAGGGACCTGAGACTCCCCGCTAAAGTTTGGAGGTAACAAAATCAGTTATATGGGTCCTCGTAGGCTTGACAACCAGTCGGTCAGATCCCCTAGGAGAGGTAATCCTCCATAAAGGTTGTGTGATGTCCGACCCCTATCTGACTCAGGATACCAGTAGAATAACCCCTTCAAGTAACCTATGAGATACCTAAGTCAAGAAACTCATAAACCACTGTATAACCGTTGCACAGGTGAGTAGTCGTAAGTCCGGATCACCATATGGACAGTGTAGCAAAGATCGAAACCTTGAAAGCACTGCCTCTCACAGAGGTATGGGCACTAGAAATATCCCCAAATACGAATAAATCCACAGAAATATCTCTGACGCTAGGTGAGTATCCAAGGGTTATCCCTTCAACTAACTTCACATGACCTTATGATTAACTTAGGTGTGAGAGGAGCCTCCTGATATTACCAATTATACAATGGACTTCTCAACTCCCTGTCTTAGACACATATGTTGATTTAATTGCCTCGAAGAAGTTTACTCACAAAATCCTATTCCAAGGCACTAAATCCTAAGCTAGTTTGTGCACCCTAAAAATAAAATTGTGACTAATCAATTTTAGTTTAAAGCGTAAATTTTATTGGTTGTGGTTACTCAAAAAGGTATGGAAGTGAAACTTATGGTGTTATGACTCTGGAAGAAAATAAATGTGAATATAATGCAAAGTCTATCTTTAAATTTTCAATGAATGATATGCTAATAAGAACAGTGCAATTTTCAATTTCAACTCTGCAATTCGGAAGTAAAATACAATATTCACTAAATGTGCTAAGTTAATGATGAAAATTCAAAGACAAAAATACCAACCAATGCAAAATGCCTATTTTTTTGTATTTTCAATATTCTAAAAAGAAAATGCATGGAATGATAAGCAACTTGACAGATGAATTCTACAGTGTATAAAAGAAGTAACTCAAGAAGAATACTAGGCAACCAAGCAAACAACCCAAAAACCAAGGACAAATTAAAAATATAAAACAAAGAGAAAGACTATGCCCAAAAATTCAACTCCAAATAGGCTTCCTGTTATCCTAGATAATCTCAACTGGCACTACAAAGACCTAAAAAGGCTCAACAATCTTTAAATCCTACACAACAATCTTTAAATCCTACACAACAATCACTCAACCAAGAAAACAAGCAAGGGGAAGTGGTATATGCGACTTTTCAGAAGGAGAGAGCGTATATATGCTTCTTGTAGTGAGACAACAAGTGTGTATACGTGACTGTCAAAGAAAAAAGGGTGTAATGCTTTAAAACAAGTCCAGGCAAGGGTAAAAGGCTTAAAACTCAGACTCAGAGTGAACAAGATCCGTCATGCAGTGATACAACAAGAAATACAAAGGAAAAAGAGCAATGTAAGAAGAAAAAGTACTTCAACCCTTAGAAGGAAGATCTCTCCCCATTGGAGTCACCATTTCTGTTACAAGGGAAAAAATATCTATGGCCAATGGTAAACCACAACAGACAAGTATGACTACAAAAATCAAATCAATTCCAACATATGCTATATAAATTAAAGTGAAATACAAAAAAGAGACCTACCTCGATCCAAGGTTTGATGATGTTCCACTGTTGAGAACTTTGACCCAAAGCTTTATACCTGTGAGAAGTTCTCAACAAACGAGAAAAGCAAGTATATAGTGATGATATAAAATGGGTTAGCACATCAGATAGCATAATCCATTAATAAACATTACAAACACACCCATGGATAATAATCATATATTTGCAAGATACCAATAGGATGAGAAAGGATTATTTCTATTAATAATTGATTAGTAGAAGTGTCAACATTACATACTTCTGTGTCGGCAAGGTTTGAAACCAGGAAACCAAGTTCCTTCCAACTGGGTCCCCACCACTTCAATCCTCCACCAAAGGAAATCTCATGAGAAAGAGGCAAAGAGGTCTTGTCAATAATAATGGAAGAGATTGGGGGTTGAACATTGTGCTCATACTTGAGGGACAAAGGGATCCAGACTCAATATGAAGTAATTTCTCTAGAGTAACTTTTCTCTCAAAGTTGAATGTTTTCTCCTTCTTTTCCATAGTTTGAAATTGTTCTCTTATAGCCTCCAATATGCAACTAAAGGGTTGACTCACAACGTTTCCAGTATATGGAAGGCCAAGGATCAGAGGTCTTTTGTGGTGACATGGAAACCCATCTTCATTTTGTATTTTTTTGCACAAATCCCAATATATGTGAGTTGTAATGGAGCAGCAAGCATATACGCATCTTGCATAGTACTTAGGGAGCGTATATGTGGAAAAATGTATATTTCTAGCTCTAGATTCATCAAAAAGGGATAAAAAGTCTGCATAGGGAAATGGAAAAAGGCCCACTATGCAAGATAGCAATGGTGAGAAAAATATTTCTATAATAATCACAAGATCAATGTTGGAGCCAAGTCCTTTAGACTTCGGCCTTCTTGCATTTTATCAGAGTAATACTACCCAAAGTAAACTTCATCGAAGTACATATGAGTACTCTCTGTTGACATATTTTTCATATGCCCTTCGACTAAGAACTAGGGGCTTAACTCATTGTTTTCATGTATTTATTGAACTTGGTCCTCGAGTTTCTTTAAGATTCTCTACATGACCAAGATCTAGGACTATTAGACTTAGGCCAACAAGATCTCTAGATCTCTAGGTATTCAGGATTATTGGACATTGCAAATCTTGTATCCTTCCGTAGTAAATTTTGTCAAATTGTGTATACTCTATTCACTAGCATATCATATGATTTATTTTAATATTTCATTGAATGAACAATCTTGTCTTACCAAGAGGCTTCAACAAAATCAACTAATGTGGGCCTACTAATGTGTCACATGTCTTCCTCTGATATGATGGTCAATGGGAGTTTGTGACTTTGAGGCTTCGAACATCGAGTAGTTTTACCTATTCTATACTCCTTTTCAGAAGAGTGGCCAATGCTGGAGCTGACCATAGTTCGTGACTTCAAGGCTTCGTCCTTCAATTAGATTTACCTTTTTTAGATTCCTTTTCACTCAAGTGGTCACTGCTAGAGTTTACCATCTGATCCAATGGCTCGTGTTTCTCCTAAGGATATATTAGATCAATAGTATGCATGAGTTTGTTTAATATGAGGCTTCATGATATTGTGGATTATACTTTCCTTCCACTAAACTCAATTTGATTGTTGAGAATTCATCCAAAGTCCCTCCTTGATCTAACCACTAGAAATATTTTGTGAATTCATGATTTCATGAGTTCGTGCCTCTACCTTATCTCCAATGTTCATCAAAGTGGTGAAGCTTTGATGTTCTGAAACTTACACTATCCTTCCACTTTCCTTTGATAAATGGTTCTAACATATATGATGGTTGTGATTACTCCTGAAATTTGAATGGATGATTATATTTCCACGATCCTTCACAAGGTATTATTATTTGTAGGCTCTAGCTTTTGCATGATCTGACGGTCCAATATTTCGCCAAGAACTATATCAAAAGACATGATTCTTCCTTGATACTTTTGGAGTTTTAATTTGGGGATTTCAATCCCGATAAAACTTATGCAATGCACTATCCCTTTTGATATTTAGGAACATAGGATCACTTGTTGATCTTATTTGTGATCAACACTGATCATGATTTTCTTCATTCCCAAGGTGATCTTCCTCTATCACACAGTGAAATTCCTTTTCCGCTAATTATTGTATGTGTTTGACTCATGTTTCCATCAATGACAACACATAATAAATAATTCCAACAATCTCCCCCTTTGGAATTGAGGGAAACATATATGTAAATCAAATACTTTTTGTCCCCTATCACTGATATCATTTTCAGGTTGGAGGATTGAACTTTTACTTATACCAAATAGTGATACCAAATTTGTTTTATTGTTTCCCCCCCACCTTTGACATCAATGAAAAAGAGTTAAATTTTTACTGTTTTTCTCCCCCTATGAATGTGTCAGTTGTTATCTCATAATATTGGGATTTTGTGTTCAAATAAGTATTTTTATTTATACCAATTTTTGTAGTGATCAAGTATTTTAAGCCTTAGTCCAATGATTTCCTCATTTGATGACCAAATTAAATACCCCCCTGAGTTTTTGTTGTTTCATAGGGTTTAACTGTCTTCTCCTTTGTCTTAACGAAGAAGGGTGTGAATATTACTAATCGTCTTGATTTATTTATTTATTCTTGTTGATGTTCTGATCTTTCACAAGAATACCAATTAATTCAATTTTCATTATTCAACCAATTTAATATCTTGTTCACAATACTTTGACTCTGCATAAACAAAATTCAACTTCTATCCCTTGGAAATAAGATTCAATTGGTCCTTTCATCTGTTGTTTGTTAAGTCCTCTTCATAAGTTTTTCATTATTTTGGAAATTCCTTATTGGGTTAATATCATGCCATACTTTAGTAGTATTTTTTAATACTTACACCAAATCATGTTGTAAAATACTTCCTCCTTCCTTTATTCATATTTTTTGTTGAGGGGAAATTTAGTAGTTCATGAAAATAACTTTGGAAAACTTCCAATATTTTCACTCCTCAATTCTTCTGGTTGATATGCCATTAACATCACTATTCTATGGAAGTGAAAATTTGTAATTTTCCTCTTTGGGATTTTTTGTTTTCATTTTTTTTTATTGGTTAATGTACTCTTGATTTGCATGATATCATCAAGATTTTCTATTGTGTCATCTTCTTCTTTAGGAACTCTCCTTTATTGAGTTTGATCCATTTCATATTCAAATCTGTGAATTTCACATTCCTTATTACGAACTTAACCCATCATTTTATTGTGATCAATTTATTCATTTTCAGGTGCCAGATCATCTCTCTTTCTTTCTATTTCAGATTTTCTTTTCCATACCTTTTCATGAGATATTTTGTTTGTAGGATATTTATTTTCTAGATTTGTTCTTTTAGACTTGTCATTTATTCTTTTCTTCCAACCTTTATTATATTTTCTTCCTAACTTGTATGAATTATTTCTCATGGATTGACTTCTTGGTTTTTTGTAGTTTTGAGATTTTTGACCAAACCTATCACAGTTGTAACATCTCATTGTATGACAAAACTTTGTTGTGTGGAAAACATAATTTCATCTCCAACATCTTATTAAGCTATTGGACCTTCCTGAACTTTTCATTTTAGGACTCCTTCATACCAATGCTTTGTGACCAAAGCTATTATAGGAAAAGAAATAACCATTAAAGGTGTTTCCATACTTGAGTCTATTGTGACATGAGAAGTCTGTCTTTTGATACGTTTCTTGTTTTTTATTTTTATAACTTCCTTCCTTGACAAATTTCATGGTTTGTTTTAGGTTTGTTGATGTACCTTTTTCTTTTGATGAGTATGCTCTTTTATCATGTTTTTGAATGGTGCTCTATTTTCCACCTTCTTTCTTATTGTATCCAAGATTGGTTTTGTCATCAGTTGGTATTTGAATGTTCCAGATCCTATCTAGGATAGATAAGTTGTTCTGGAATTTGACAGTTCCTTTTGTCTTTTCATTGTTATTTTTTAAGTTGATAACTTCCATTTCTAGCATGTGGCATGCTTCTTCCTTTTTAGTCAACTGAATCTTCAAGGCTTCTTCTTTATCCTTAGCTTCTTCAAGTTGAGTCTTTAGATTGATGACTATTTATTCTTTATCATTCGAGACTTATGTGCAGTTATTAGTATTTTCATATGTTTTTAAGTCTTCTATACATTTTGTTAGATCAACAACCACATTCTTCAATCTTTTCATTTCTTCCTTCTTTTCTAGCTAAATCTTTTTGAGGTTGATGGCTTCCAATTCCAACATGTGGCATGACTCTTCCTTTTTAGTTAATTGGATCATATGTTTTTCTTCATTTTTCTTAGATTCTTCAATTTGAGTTTTTAGACAGATGTCCATTTCTTTTGTCTCTTCTAGTAATTCTTTTCTTTTATTCTCATGTGTCTTAAATTCTTCCATTTCTTTTATTAGATTAGCAACTTTCATATTCAATCTCTTAATTTCTTCTTTGTGTTCTTCTAGATGAATATTTTGTTCATTCTCTTCATGGTTAGATTGATCCAACTGTTGTAGTAGAAACATAGATTACTTTTGAAGTATCTCCAACTCTTAAAAAGTGCACATAACTATGTATTCAAGCTGGTCAAGAACATCCATAGTAAATTCAATATGTATAAAGTTTGTCGGTTCCATACTAATCACTTCAAATGTAGTTATAATATCATTCTTAAAATCTAATAGTTTTTCTTTATTGAACACTGAGGTATTTATCAATTCCTTGATGTAGTAGACTTCTATGTTGATGACTAGGGTTTGCATCAATTATTTGATGGAATTGGCCTCTTCTTTGTTTTGATCTTTATTCTAATCATGATTATATTTATCTTTGTTTTGTTCTTTATTCTGATCTGAATTCTCTTTATGTGTATTTTGTTCTCTAATGTGATTTGATTTCTCCATTTCTAAGTTTTTTTCTTTAATCTGACTGGATTTCTCTGTTTCTTTATTTTGTTCTATAAACTGATTGGGATTCTCCATTTCTTTATTTTTTTCTTTATTTCGATAAGAATTCTATAGCTGGAGCCATAACACTTTAGCAGAGGTACAATGTCCCATATTTTCTTTGACTTAGTCTAACAATCCATTCTAGATTTCCTTTAATGCTATTGAGTTATTTTTCATTTCTTCTTTTGCATATTTGGTTTTGTTATTTGAGGTAGTTGAGTACCAAGGTTTAGATGCTACTAAATCCCAAACACCAGGTCCTCTAGACTTCAAATACTGTTTCATTCCTTCACTCCATGAAGAATATTATGTTCCATCAAATAAAGGAGCTTCATTTGTGGAGAGAGTCATTTTTCAACCCATTTCTTCATAATGTACCTTCCAGTGTTTAAACTATGTTGAAGGCACCCACTCTGATACCAATTGTTTAAATATACACTTAATACTAAGAGCAGGGGGTGAATCAGTGTCTGAAACTTTGACTGATTTTCACACTGATGCAGGAGCATCATTCCACCTCATCATGCACTAGTTGATTAGCATGAGTAGTGCACATTCAAGGAAGGGAGAGGCATCACCCTCTCATTTTTCCATCGAGAATCTAAAGCGTGATCAAGGAAATTAATGTCAACAGGTTGGAAGAGCCAAGTTTTTCCTTCCCACAATCTAGAGATAAGGTCTCCATTAAGAGTTTGATGGTAGGAGGGATATGCATCTGACTTGGATCATATTTCCATCATTGTAATCTACCCATTAGACAAGTGTTTTGAATGGTGATTACACACCACTAGCTTAGCTTGTAGGGGATCTTGTCGAGCCCCTCTTGTATAAACTCTTGTATTATTTTCAGTAGATCATGCATAGGATATAGGAAGAGAAACACAGAGAGTCAAGACTCAGTTGTAGTCCAGACTCAAATACTGTAATGGACATTCCACCATTAATAGAAAAAGAACATATTTTCCCATTTGACAATTTCTGTGTAATGGATATTTTGTTGTGAATGTGTTTCGTATGTGTTTGAGTTGTAGATGTATGTTATAACTTGTCTGTAGGAATATAAACTTCTATCTATTAACGTTTTGGATTTAGTCTGGTTCTCAAGTCTAAGTGCAAGGAGTGTACGATAGAGGGTGGAAACTCTGTGAGCTGATGCAAGGACTACGTGTCTGAACTCAGTGGAGTCAGAAGAGAAGTTGTTAGGAGGGCACACCAAGATAATTCACAGACTCAGAGAGAAATTTCAAGGTGGTTGGGTACCTTGGAAAGAAATATTGTGTAGGAGGAACCGCAACACAGAGTTACTGAATACTGTGTAACACTCTTCCAAGAGGGCATAGAGCAAGTATGAGAGAGTACAAGAGAAACACATTATGAAGTGTTGGAATTATTAAGAGAACCCCAGGGTTGATGAATACTCTGAGGAAGGAAGGCTTTGAAACAATGCATCGACAAAGGAAAGTAGATTCCATAATACTTTTGGAAGGGATAAGGGAGAAGCTATCGAAAGTCTTAGCCGAGTGCAAAGAGTGTGCCAAGGATACACTAAGTTCATATTACAAGATCAGGAGGAAGAGTGCTAGGTTTCCAAGAGGGAACCATAATGTCTACTGAAGGGCACAAAGCAACTGAGAACCTCGAAGGTTTCAAGCCAAGCAAATTTGTAGAAGGATTTGTGCAGAACTTTGTAAGGAGTGCAGGAGAAGGCCAAGAAAAGTCTAAGTCTCGAGAAAAAATTGCACTAAGTGTGCAAGAAGGTCGAGGACTTGCAGAAGTCCCAAAGATCTTGAAATAATCCATCGTCGGGAGGAGATAGGTGGAAGAAGATTAGGAGATTCGATAGTCGGAGCTCTAGAATGTTTTCCAAGAGAAAACAAATATCTTCGCCAAGTCGTGAAGAGAAGTTTGAATCCAAACTATTCTATCTAGAAGGGATGCATGGAAGTAATCCACACAATTTAGTAGAATAACACTACAAAATATATTAGAGGTGGATATCAAGAGACTTATGAAGTCCAGAGTCTAAACAAATCGGATCTGTCGATCAAAAGGAGGGACGAGGAGTGTTTATCCTCGTGTCATTAGAGTTCTTTGATTCGAAGTTAGAGAACACAAGAGTTGGCTATTGTGGAAAGAGCCGAAGCCCGAAGCTAAAGAACTTTGTTTGGTTGAGCCCCGGTACATAGCCCGAGGTCATGGGCTAGAGAGGGCCTGACATGGACATCGAGTGTCATCACCAAATTTCTTCGAAGGGCCAAGAAGTGATTCGCAGGGTTGAGAGGACCCCCACTTTGAAAAAAAAGGGATTTGTAGTAGAGTTTTTCAGGTTCCAATAGGGAGCTGAAGAGTCAATCCAACTAAGGTGTCGATAACGATCCTAGATGAGGAATTCATGTATCACATGAGAAGAGGAGGGGTGGGGGTCTGCGCAAGGAGTGGTATCAGAGCGCAGAGTTGATTTATGTAGGCAAGGGAAACAGAGTGTGATACTCTTTGGAAATTGTTGCGAGGTTTGCAATAGATGATAAACAACCAGGTGGGTTGTAGGTGAAGCAAGATGGCCATTAATGGTCATGAGTGTGGTCGAGGAGAATTTTTCTCGTAAAAAAGAAAAGTTGTAATATCCCTACGCTGAAACCAATTATATATGTAAATGCAAATGTACTTAAGCTGGTGAGTTGTGTGATATCATTTTGTATGCACCTTCCATGGTATAGCACGCACATGTACTGCGCAGTAAAATGATGAAGTGTGCACATTCTAGGATACTGGGTGCAACAACTTAAGTGCACGTGATATTGAGGCCAGGGAGCCTTTGTGTATATGATGTGTTTTATAGGTTGGTGAGCCAGTTATTATAAGCTAGGATGCTTATGTTTTTATTAGGCTAGAGAGCCTAGATGTTAAAGGCCAGTGAGCCTAGTTTTTTATATGTCTCATAATTAATATAAAGTACCTCACTGTATGTATACCAACCACAATAAAA
Organism: Picea sitchensis; assembly: GCA_010110895.2. NCBI lineage: Eukaryota > Viridiplantae > Streptophyta > Pinopsida > Pinales > Pinaceae > Picea > Picea sitchensis. The sequence goes on along the minus strand of SNQJ01S0034844.1, from coordinate 44,197 downwards.
GAGTATGGGGGAATAAAATCCACTAGTTAGGGAAAGGGAGGGATAAACGTTAAGGAAAAGGGATAAGATAGGGATCTTAAGCTAAAAAGGAATATTATATTAATATTTCCTAAAGTATAAAGTATCGATAATTATTTTATCCTAAGTTGGAAAGTTGGGGACAAGTGGGCCAAAGTAACTCCCAACATGACAAGTGTCAAGTTGGGGACATGCATACATATTGTTGGGACTTAGTTCATTTTCTAGTCATTCCATCCATCATTCAGGGATTCATCCATTCAATCATGACACACACACAGAGGGAGTTATCCTCTATACCTTCATGTCACTGTACCTGAACCTGTATCCATAACCATACCTGTTTGTGTAGCTAGTTAACTTGGGAGTTGGACTGAAGAAGATGGTTTTCAGGGCGGTGGTATATTGAAGAGGCAGGTTGTCAGGCCCATGAGAATTTTCTCTCTGGGTGAGAGAACGGTTGGGAACTGATTTCCTGAAGGTGATAAACTACAACTACAGGGCTCAGAGACTTCTTGTCTAACCTGTTGTTGAAGCCCGGAAAGGAAGTGGGGCAGCCGAAGGACAGTTGAGCAGAGAAGGTGAACACTTCCTTGGGTGGGAAAGGCATGTATGGAATGAGGGACTATAGGTTGTTAGTTTGAGTTGGCACCTGTGACAAAGTCTTTCATGTTGTCTATGAACCATTAGCCTGGTTAGGAATCTCTTTACCTGGGTGGAGTTTAGTCCCAACTCGGGGGTGACCCATTGCTGAGAGTGATGACTAGCGTTTTCTAAGGTTGGGAGGTTTGTGGAAGGTCTGCATGTAGTTGGAGACATTCTTACGAAGATAAGTGTCAATTGTGTGATAAATTTGCATGCTGCATTGTTATTTACATGTTCAGATTTATGGGTTTTTTCTATGCGTGGTTATAACTATGTTTATATTTATGGGTATTTCCCACATATGTTGCATGTATACATTTACTTTTATTTCCATGTGAATCCATGATTTTACAGATGTATTTGTATGTTTACGTTTTATATATATGTTTCCACAAGAACTTTGTGTATATATATTTTAATTTCATGCAGTTCGAAAAATTTATGTGGCATGGCTCAATTGGATGATGGGTATGTTATAGTATGTTCCGCAGAGAGAACGAAAGTGTTCTATGGAGAAGCATGCCCCATCATGGGTGGTTGGGGATGTTACAATATGGTATTAGAGCTTCGGTTTTCAACACTGAGCCAAGATGGGCCAAGCAAGTTGAGTTGAAATGAAATTTCACAGAGGATTTACTTCAAAGTGGCCAAATTTCAAGTTGTAGAGCATCCATGGTTAAAAGTAACAACAATTGTGTGGAATTGGGGAAAAGCCCCAATTTATGTTGTTAAATTCATGGGAAAATTGAGAAATTTCGCCAAGTGGTGCAATATTCCTTATTTAATATTTGTTCTAGCAAATTTGGACCTAGAATTGGTCAAATTTGAGGTTAAAGTGAAGCCATAACAGATGGAGTGAAATTAGTTTATTAAAATTCTCAATTCGTGAATTGCGTTTGGGAAAAATTCATTCCACAAATATCAACCCACAATTATTTGTTATTTCATAGGTTGAACTAGTGTTATCGAGGTGAAATTGAACAAATTTCATAGTTGCAGAATGTCTGTCGTAAAAATTGGGGAGAAGTTAAGAAAAATCCCCAATTCCGGTAACGAGATTCACAAGGAGTTGATGCGCATAAAAATGAATGTGTGCAGGTGGAGGCACTAAAAATGCATGATGTGTAGTAAAAATCTTGTAATATGTAAAAATTGGGTGTCACAGGGAAAAATATTGGTGTGCTACTACGCGTGCTAAATTCTGGAAACGTGCGGAAAAATATTGGCATGCTGGTTCATGCACTAAATTTTGGCACCTCACGGAAAAATGTTTGTGTGTGGGTGCGCGCGCTAAATTTTGGCACCGTGCGGAAAAATGTTTGTGTGTGGGTTCGCACACTAAATTTTGGCACCATGAGAAAACATGTTAGTGTGCGGGTGCACACACTAAATTTTGGCACAGTGCGGAGAAATTTTGGTGTGCGGGAGCACGCAATAAATTTTGGCGTCGTGCGTAAAAATGTTGGTGTGCAGGTGCATGTGCTAAATTTAGCATTGCACGGTGTACATACACATAAAAAGGTGCATGAAGTGTGCACACACGTAATAATGGTGCACATGGCATGCACAATATTGATAGAGCGCAGAGGATTTTGGTTGGTGCGTGCACAATGTGGGTATATGTTGTTGTGAGACAGCTTCATTAATGGTGCGCATAGAGTATTGGTGCACGGTGTTAGCGATCAAAAAGGCACTGGCATTTTTTAAAAGAATGATGCCTAATCTTGTAGGGAAAATTTGACTAGCTTTCTGAGCTCCAAATGCAGATTTGAAAGCACGATTGGAAATCTTAGGATTTCTAGATGTCGATCGACTATTCAAGCATGTAAAACAGACTCTCCATGACTGAGAAATTTGATTTTAAAAAACTCTGGACTTTCACCAGCTAACCCGTCTTGAATTTTGCTAGTTAGCTGGTGAAAGCTCTGCTTTTCACTAGCTAAGGAGCAGATTTTTGGGTAAATTAGCTGGTGAAAGCCTGTCACAACCAAAATAACTGAAATTTTGCCCAGATCAGGATTTTTTGAGTTTGAATGGTTTGAAACCACTTCAAATGGACAGTTGTTGAATTAATTAGTCTGATTCAAAGACTAGTTTTGAGGGATAAGGTCAAAAAGAGGGTTTTCAACTACATTTGGCACCTTTTTCAAAGGCAGAAAATCAGGGTTTTTGCACACTTCACCAAATTCGAATTTTGTCTTTTGAGGACCAAATCAAACAGCCTTGGGAGGCTAAAACTACACTTCATCAACAATCTACTACTCTTGGATATGGATTGACCTCATCTTGAGGATCTCCTCCTAGTTTTTTGTAAATATAGTTAACTTTCTGTTTTTATAATATCAGATCCATTGTTTTGGGATCTGAGAACTGTGATGTAAAGCTATAAATCTACAGACTTAAGATAGACAGGGGGTTGGATTCTGGATACACTTGGACTATTGTACTAAGGCTCTTATCTTCTAATAGAATCACAGTTTCCTTTTTCCATCAATATCATATTTATTCATATATTGTATTACACTGTATTTTAATTAAATTTAGTTTAGCTTTTAAGAACTGTCATCTTCTTATAAAGCTCATAAATTTGAATGAAAAGACTTCTTACTATCTTGTATGACCCTGTATTCATTGTATTTGGTTATCTTTATTAGTATTCTTCATACCCTGTGCAATTACTCCATTTGTTCATTGATTTCTAAGGGCACTGGTTTATTCGAATACTTGATAAGTTGTTCTTCTCATTAGTCACTGAGTTATCCCATTGATCCACAATTTCATAAACACAAAAAACCATTATTTTCTTAAGTTACCAAGCATCCTTAGCCTACAACCCTAAGGATTTTCTTGGAGTGATAACAAATTGGCATCATTGTCGGGGAGAGGAGATCGAAGCTCAGCTTCCCTGGGAGATGACATAGATATGATCTGTGATGATAGACAAAGGTTGGACACTACATTGGTTGTAATCATCTATCTGGCAACTCCATGAAGGATGAATTCGGTGGAGACTCAACTGTTCTGAAATCCATTAGCAACCCACTGGTATGAAATGAACAAGATCTTATCTAAGAGGTATGTGTTCTATGATTTTTCAAAAAATGTTGGTTTCCCTAATCCAGTGCCTAGCAGAGATGAATGGGAACGCATGCTTCCCAGATTTTGAGGAGAAGAATGGGAAGTGCCAGCTGAACACTTGTTGGATTTTCATGATTTTATTCATCGACTTGAAATTGTACATGAGGATGTTCAAGTCCGGCTCTTCTTTTTCTCATTAGAGGGAATTGCTCGTGAATGGTGTCGGTCTCTTCCTAATGCAAGTGTTAGTTCTTTGACATATTTCCATTCATCCTTCAATTCCTTTTGAAAGAACTTTTTCCAGATGATCTTCTCTATCCTGAATGTTCTCATGAATTTCATTTATTGACTAAATATTCGGATGTTCATGAAGAGTACGCTGCTATAGAAAATAGTCTTCAGTATCCAGAAATTGTTGATCCAAATTATGATAGCCATGAGGATTCCCTTAACATTGTATCAGATTCATCTATTAAAGATGACTGTCATGGTGATCAGATTGTTTCTTTCGAAATATTTAAAGATGATGATCAGATTATTCCTTCTGAAAACTTTCAAGATGTTGAGCAGATTGATAAATCAGCAAGTGACATTTTCAGATTTGTAGAAGATCATGAGGCCAGCCTACAGTTTCAAGATTTGCAAGAACTAAAAGTTTGCAGCAGATACAAAGAGAGTGATGGTGAAGAGGAGCAGAAAAGTTCTGATCAGAAATTGAGTTTGTATTTTCCTCCAACAGAGATTAAGCAGTCTACATCCAACATTGAGACTAGTGAAAGCAATCAACAACATTGTAGTCAGTTGGATCAACAACTCAAAGAGGTATTTCATCATAACTTCAATGACCCTTTTGCTGACTATTTAGAGTCTATGAGGAGCATGGATGTTAAAATAGTTTTGTCAGAAGAAGATTGTCTTTATCGTCCTTTCAAACCTCTTTTCTGTATGATATGGCTTCCTTTATTTTTAGGGGCAAGATCTAGCATGATGTCAATAAATCAGTTTCTCACATGGCTTTATTGGAAGCATGACTTCAGTTGACAAGAGGACGTTCAACTGGTTAGAAGTAGGAGTAGATAGAGAATGATTTTGTCATCAAGCATGGTTGAAAATTCTTGTCAGTTTGTCAGTTTGCAACAATTATTTGTTTTTAGTAATGTATGTTCTGGGTTTGAATAAAGATTGCAGAGGTCTGGTGACAACATTTGAGACTCCATAACCCAATGGAATAGACACTGGAAGACTATGAATGTTTGCATATTACAGGGTTTTTCAGAACTGCATTTATGAGGTCAAAAATGTCAGCAAGGCAAAAGGTTTCTATGTGCTTTTACAAATTTGAGTTTTAAGGCTAAGCTCGAGTTCCACATTGGTCCAGCTTCATGTGCCCTGCATAGTTACAGAACATACATAGGTTAGTCATATAATCAAATCAAATTTTAGTGTCAAGTATCAAATCTCACAAAGATACAGTTTCCACAACATATCGATTTAATTATCAAAACAATGGATCTAGTGAAGAAATGTTGCAACCCAGTTTCTCATATCTCAGAAGCTGCAAGAAGACTAGTGAAGATTCTCTGCATTTTGGTGGGCACCATATCCCTGCAATTTGAGAAAATAACCAAGTCATTACAGTGATCTCATGCCAACAAAATCGTGATAAACGCCTGGAGAAATTCATGGGTATCATATCCCTACAATTTGAGAAAATAACCAAGTCAAACTCTGAATCTAGCCACATCACTCATCAAACTCCAAGTCACACAAATTGACAATCAAGTCAAGTTTAGATGTTAAAACTCAGTGCTAAGTGCCAAGTATACCATATACATTAAAACTCATTGATATATTATGAGAGGGCTGGCGTTTATAAACTCCAAAAAAGCATCCAAATATCCCGATGATGGGGAAATATTTGTTGCTAGCAAAATGAAGACAATTGACAGGTGTGTCAGAGATTGTGCAGATGGTGTTCTCCATTTTTGGATATTCAGTTACAAGTCTGCATACAAACACCAAGTCCAGATGCCTGATTTTGCAGGCAGAAGATGTGCACGCGGCGAATTTGATGAAGTATAGTTGCGTTCTAGATAGTTTGACAGATGGCGTTCTCCCTTTTTGGATTTTCAGTTACAAATCTGCATACAAACACTGAGTCCAGATGCCCGATTTTGTAGGCAGAAGATGTGCACGTGACGAATTTGATGAAGTATAGCTACGTTCTGGATAGTTTGACAGTCACAGATAAAATTGAAAGGGAATTGATTGTTGTTGGTGCAACTGATGCTGAGACAAACTGTAGAAGGGGGTTAATCAACGCATTGACAAGCTAGAACAGGCTGGTTTTAAGATTTGGGTTTTGACTGGAGATAAATTGGAAACTGCCATCAATATTGGATTTGCATGCAGTTTGATGAGACAAGGGATTAAGAAAATACTGATCACAAGGATACACCTGAGATAAATGTAGTAGCACTGGCCATCGATTATTTCACATGGATACAACAGCTATGCATATGGGGTAGTATTGCATTCTGGTATTTGTTTCTTTTGTATATGGATCTACAATATCGACGACGGCATACAAAGTTCTTATTGAAGCTTGTGGCCCCAGTCCTATGTGCTGGTTCATTACACTTCTTGTTGTTATCTCTATTCTAATTCCTTACTCCACATATACATTTTTCGAAAGAAGGTTTTTTTTTAACTTTGTATCACAGCCTTATTTCAATGAGCAAGGCATGAAGGTAATTATGAAGACCCGGTGCTAAATAAGATTCCAATGCATAGGATTCATGTCTTCTTTACAGTAAGAGTTGAAGCTAGCATCGAGCACTATAAGAACTTATTTGCGGAACAACCCAGATAATTAGAAAGCTTTCTCAAAGTGGGTGACTTTTAACAGGAGTTTGTTTGAAATAAAAGCACAAAGGAATTGCAGAATCCCCAGGTAGGATAATTGCTTGACACAATGTTGCGATGTTATTATGGAGGATTTGCATTACAATTCCTCTACTCATACAATTTTAAAGGATTCCAGTATATCATTTTCTTTAGTATATGGCTTTTGTAGTGGTAAGATAAAACTTTAAAAGATGGAATGGTCCAAATCCTTATGTTAAAGAAGGTGGATTACAACAAAAAATTGGTGTAAATGTGGCTTTACAGTCTTTTACAAGCCACACAGGTCCTATACTTTGTTTGGCAACACATAATATGGGGGTTATTGCAAGGGAGCATAGAGTAGACAAGTATTGGTATCAGGCAGTATGGATTGTATTGTTCGTATGCGGGATTTGGAGGGTGGAAGTGTGCTTTTATTAACTATAGAAGGTTCCTGAGAATGGAAATCCATATGCATTATTGTTAGCTTTGAAGTTCATGACAAAATCCTTTTAGAGATGATAAATCTATGTAAAATGCTATCACATGCATGCAATCTAATTGACCTATTCACACCAGAGCATATGCTTCTTTTCTTCCTACAGTGAAGGAACCATCCTTTTGTTGTCCTCGAGTTCATTCCGTTTGGAAAGTTCTAGTAGATATTTTGTTTACAGATCTGATAGTGGCTCAAGAATGATAGGATGTTGTAAATTTGTAGGGAGATAAATCAAAAGAAAACTAATTTTTTGGTGAACAACAGTTTTGAATATGAAAGGTTTCTTTTGGCGAAAGACAGAGCTTTCACCAGCGCAAAGAGCAAAATTATAACCAGTTAACTAGTGAAAAGCAGAACTTTCACCAGCTAACTAGCAGATTGTAAGGTAAATTAGCTGGTGAAACTACAGAAATAAATTTTTGGAAAATTAAGTTGGAGCAAAGCGATTTTGGAGTATTTGAAAAGGTATGGGAGGATCAAATGATTAACCACCAAATCAAGAAAAACTTAGCATCAAAGATTTGTGGAAGGTCCTCAGACTAAAGAGGTCACCAAGGAGGCATTTGATATGGTCTTAGCAGATGACATTTTCAGTTCAATAGTTGCAGTTTTTACTGAAGGTCGTTCCATTTTACAACAACATGAAGGTTTTAATTCGGTACACAATATCCTCAAATATTGGTGAAATTGCTTCAATATTTCTAATGGTGGATCTAGTACGAGATGGTCATACACTTGTAAGTTTTCCCCAACTCAGGACATGAGACCAATGTTCCTCTTGGGAAGGGATTTAGGTGTCTCTTTTCAAAGAAAGATCACATGTTTTCTCTTTCGAAACCGATCCATGTGATTACTTCTCAACTGGAAAAGCTAAATCTATAACTCTTAATGATTCATTAACAAGGTTTTGAGCCATGGGCTTATATGAGTAAGAAGATCTATGATATCTATATTCATCATGGCTAGGCAGCCAATATCCATATTTGTGGCAATATATATTGGGTTTTGGTACATTTTATTTCAAAGGACCTAGGTGGTTGGCTCAGTCTTCTAATTCAATATGGATTAGTCTGAAAATCTTCTTCCAGAGTCCTTTCAGGGAAATGACATGACTGAAGAACTTGCATTGATATGGAGATCGAAACAGACATGGACATTGGTTCACAAGGTGCAATGATGCTCTTCGAATAAACCGAGTAGGGTGAATTTTTTGATTCAACACACCAGGGCATCTCAAGACAAATGCTTTGTATCTAAAGATGTTGGAAAATGAAAAGTCAAAGACCTCAAGCTGCCTGCAATACTCTCATTTCAAGGTTGAAGTTATCCTGGAATTTTCAAAACCATGGTTACATATCTCACCATCCTGCCTATGTTCAACACTTTTCTTCTTAATGAAGGTATTGCCACAACAGATTCCATGTCAATGTGAAAACAACATTTCCAGGGGAGTTTGAAGCAGACATGCTACAGATAAAGAATATTGGGAAAGACAACAACAAATTTTGGAAAGTAGCCAGATGATAAATTATAAAGGCTGAATGACTCCATGCCCAATACTAAAGGCACAGGGCCTGCCAGGTTCTTGGAGACCTCGCAGGGAGGTCTCCATCCCATTTGGAGCCAGATGTTAGCGATAAAAAATGCACTGGCATTTTTTAAAAGAATGATGCCTAATCTTGTAGGGAAAATTTGACTAGCTTCCTGAGCTCCAAATGCATATTTGAAAGCACCATTGGAAAGATTAGGATTTCTAGATGTTGATCGACTATTCAAGCATGTAAAAAAGACTCTCCATGACTGAGAAATTTGATTTTAACAAAAATTGTGTTTTCACCAGCTAACCCGTCTTGAATTTTGCTAGTTAGCTGGTGAAAGCTCTGCTTTTCACCAGCTAAGGAGCGGATTTTTGGGTAAATTAGCTGGTGAAAGCCTGTCACGGCCAGAATAACCAAAATTTTCCCCAGATCAGTATTTTTTGAGTTTGAATGGTTTGAAACCACTCCAAATGGACAATTTTTGAATTATCAAGTTCGATTCAAAGGCTAGTTTTGAGGGATAAGGTCAAAACGAGGTTTTTCAACTAGATTTGGCACCTTTTTCAAAGGCAGAAAATCAGGGTTTTTGCACACTTCACCAAATTCGAATTTTATCTTTGGAGGACCAAATCAAACAACCTTGGTAGGCTAAAACTTCACTTCATCAGCAATCTACTACTCTTAGATATGGATTGACCTCATCTTGATGATCTCTTCCTAGTTTTTTGTAAATATAGTTTACTTTCTGTTTTTAGAATATCAGATCCATTGTTTTAGGATCTGAGAACTGTGATGTAAAGTGATAAAGCTACAAACTTAAGACAGACAGGGGTTTGATTTTGGATAAACTTGGACTATTGTACTAAGGATATTATCTTCTAATAGAATCACAGTTTCCTTTTGCCATCAATATCAGATTTATTCATATATTGTATTACTCTGTATTTTAATTCAATTTAGTTCATCTTTTAGGAACTCTCATCTTCTTATAAATCTCATAAATGTGAATTAAAAGACTTCTTACTATCTTGTATGACCCTACATTCATTGTATTTGTTTATCTTGATTAGTATTCTTCATACCCTGTCCAATTACTCCATCTGATCATTGATTTCTAAAATCACTGGTTTATTCGAATACTTGATAAGCTGTTCTTCTCATTAGTCACTAAGTTATCCCATTGATCCACAATTTCATAAACACAAAAAACCATTATTTTCTTAAGTTACCAAGCATCCTTAGCCTACAACCCTAAGGAGTTTCTTGGAGTGAAAACACACGGAAGGGGTGTACTAAACTTTGGCATGGTGTAGTGTATTGAGTGAAATGTGCATGAAATATTAGCACGCGATACAAAAATGGCGCAAAATAGGTAATAGTGCAAGAACCAAAGAAACACACAATGAGTATTAGTGCGCGACACCCAAAAGTAGTTCGTGCTAGTTATTGACACAACAGGGAAGTGATGCACAATGGTTATAGGTGCGCGGAACATGATTTACCTTGTGGTGTTGCTGCACATACTAAATATGGATCTATAGGTTGAAAATTTGTGCACATGAAGTCATTTGGAGGGTGAAGAACAAAAGAAAAGAGCTTGGAGATAGCTTTCTAATGGTGTAAATTGTTCATCAAACTGAGATTTTATGAGAAAGCTGCAACACAAATAGTGGAGGGTAAATTTTAAGACCCAACTAACTTCAAAGAGACATAACTTCCTGCTCATGAATCAGATTGAGGCATAGGAGTAGTCAATGGAAAGATATAGAAACATAGAAGGCATTCCCAGAGTTGAATTAATTTCGAGTCATGTTAAAAAAATTTAATATGTCAAGGAAGGTACCTATAGAATTCCAGACCAAAAACACGATTTAGCCTAGAACTTCAGGAGGCTGTAACTAACAACCCGGAACCCAAAGAAAGGTGAAAATTGGATAGAGTGTCCAGAATATGTATATGAAGAAAACCAATTGATATCCTACGAAAAATACAATGTAGTAGGTGCAAAAATGCATAATTACAATGGAGAGTGGGGCCAAGTTGAAAGGTGAACATAAAAATAAAATAAAAATAATGGGAAATTTTCAAATAGCCATAAGTTTCTTCTCAAGACTCAGAATTGAGCATGGGAGAAGGTGTTGGAAAGTTATTGTACAATAGAATATAAATATCCACCCATAAAATTGATCTGGGAATTCAATTTTCCAGGAAATCAAAAGAAAATATTCTCATATATTATTGAACCAGAATGGTTCATATTTTTCATGAAATTGTTGAGTAAGCTAGCCTGACACAGTTTTGTTTGCTACACATTTTGCAGAGTTAAAAAGTAGATCAGATCAAGATCAACACAGATTCCATAGTAATGGAAGAGGAACAAGTGACTTATATCTAGGAAGATGATATCATAGGGATTGAAGGAACAAACTCCAATGGACATGGAGAAGGAAGGGACGAAAACATGAATATGGTAGAGACCATAAAAAAATTACAGGAGGATGTTCAAAGCCATAAAGTGGATAATGAAAGGATTATGAGAGCCAAGGAGAAGCACAATGACTTCAATATGAAGCTAATGCAGAGCATGAACAAAATAGAAAAGAAATTGGATAAGGAGAGTGGCTCAAGAAAATTAGGAAGTCATATGTCTCCTGATGAGAAAAGAAGAGAAAGAAGTGTAAGAAGACATCACCATCACTCCCCAAGGCATTCCAATACGAAGGAAAACAACAACTCAATTCCATCCCCTATCAGGAAGCATAGGAGGTATGGGGTGGATGAGATACTAGGAGAAATGAACAAAATCAAACCTCCTACATTTGATGGTGAGCACAGGAAGGATGAATATGCAGAGACATGGCTATTGGGCATGAGAAAGTATTTTCAATTGCATAATTATTCTTCTCATGCAGAAGGTAAAGTTGTCATCTATCAACTCAAGGGAAATACATCCATGTGGTGGGATCATCTTGTGCAGGTGAAACACATTAAAGAGAAGAGTGTTACTTGGAGGGAATTCAAGAAGTGTTTTGAAAACAAATACTTGAATAAGAGATATTATGAGAAGAAAATGAAAGAGTTATTTGAACTCAAGCTTGGGAGTGTGACCATTGATGAATATGAAAGAATGTGTTTAGAACTACTGAAATATGTTTCTTTCATAAAGGATGAGACAGTTAAGATTCAAAGGTATTTGAGTGGATTGCCAACATTCATCAGTGAAAAACTAAAATCTAATGATCCCAACACATTGGAGGAGACCATAAGGAGAGCTAAATTCCTATATGATTAGCAAAAATCAAGGCCAACATTCCAAAAATCTTGGGAAGACAAAAATACATTCAATATGGATCATAGGAAGAAGGGAGCTAAGCCATCATTATTTAGAAATAGTCCTCAGGGACAACCAACTTCTAGAGAACCCAAAATGATTGAGACAAGGGTTCAAAGGCCAAGGAAACTGCCTATTCAATGTTGGGGTTGTAAAGGAGATCATATGTTTAGAGGTTGTTTTCACAGAGGTGAAAAAATGAGAATTTTTCACAATATACAACAAGTTGAAAGAGTGGAGGACATGGGAAAAAATGTACCAAAGATCTATGCATCCCTGGACAACAAGCAAGCAGAGTATAAGTCCCATATGATTCAAGTGGAAGGTATGATAAATGACCAAACCATTGTTATTTTAACTGATTCAGGAGATAGTCATAGTTATATATATCTGAAGATGGTGGAAAATTTTCATTTGCCAAGAAGCAATAATGGAAAATCTTGGTTGGTGCAACTAGCTACTGGAGCCAAAAGAAACATTAATGAGATGGTTAAGTCATGTCTTATGGACATGAATGGACTGAACACCATGGAATATTTGAACGTCTTTCCTTTAGGTTCCTATGATTGTCTAATTGGGATGGATTGGTTGGACCAACATAATGTTATTCTAGACTGTCATAACAATGAGTTGTCTTTATTGGATTAGCAAGGGAGCCTAAGGAAAGTGCAAGGAATTCCCAGGGAAGTAACCATTAGAGAAATTTCAGCATTGCAATTGAAGAAATGTTACAGAAAAGGCTGTCAAATATTTGCAGCTCATATGGAAGAGACACCTAAATATAAGGTGCCAAATTTGGAAGTTCATGTAGTCCTGGAAGATTTTGGGGATGTGTTCAAGGAGGTACCAGGACTACCCCCAAAGAGAGGTATTTATTTCCCTATAAATTTAACGCCTGGAGAAGCTTTTGTTTCAAAGACTCCTTACAGAATGAGTACACTAGAGCTGAAGGAGTTGCAAATGCAGCTTGAAGAACTTCTGAAGAAGGGGTATATACGCCCAAGTCTATCACCTTGGGGTGCCCCAGTCTTGTTCGTGAAGAACAAAAATGGGACATTAATATTGTGCATTGATTTCAGACAGTTGAATAAAGTGTTTGTAAAGAACAAGTATCCTCTGCGAAGGATTGATGATCTCTTTGATCAATTGAAGGATGTAAAGATATTTTCAAAGACAGATATCAGGTCAGGATACCATCAGGTAAGGATTAAAGAGGAAGATATCAGCAAGAATTCCTTCATGACAAGGTATGGTCATTATGAGTTCACAGTGGTGCCATTTGGGTTGTCAAATGCCCTAGTTGTTTTTATGTGATTAATGAATGGTGTTTTTCAAGAATATTTAGACAAGTTTGTCATTGTCTTTTTGGATGAAATCCTTGTATATTCCAAGTCAAAAGAAGAGAATGAGTATCATTTGAGGATGGTGTTGCAATTATTAAGGGATCATCATTTGTATGCCAAATTGAGAAAGTTCTCATTTTATCAGAATTAAATTCATTATTTGGGAGATATAATTTCAAAGGATGGGATAATAGTGGATCCTGAGAAGATAGAATCCATTAGAGAATGGTCAGTGCCAAAGAATGTGGCAGAGTTCAAATTATTCATGCGCCTTACAAGCTACTACAGGATATTTATTGAAGTATTCTCAAAGATTGCACACCCAATCACTTCCTTACAAAAGAAGGGTGTGAAGTTTCAGTGGACATTGGATGGTGAAAAGAGTTTCCAACAATTGAAACAATTATTAACAAGTGCACCAATACTAAGGATTGCAGACTCAAATGAAGACTTCATTGTATGCACAAATGCATGTAAAGAAGGACTTGGTGGAGTCCTCAGTCATGGGTTTGTTATATGTTATGAATCAAGGAAGTTGAAGGAGTATGAAAGACACTACGCCACTCATGATTTGGATTTGGCATCCATAGTGCATGCCTTGAGGAAATGGATACACTACCTCATGGGGAAAATGTTTGAGTTGAGGACAAACCATAACGGTATAAAATATTTATTTGATCAACCAACTCTAAATGATAAGCAGAGCGGATGGTTAGAATTTCTAAGTGAATATGACTTTGATATAAAGCATATCAAGGGGAAAGAGAACAAAGTGGTTGATGCACTTAACAAAAGACTGTGTGGATTTCATGCTACAACCATTATCATGTACCAATCATAATTGAAATATAGAATTATAGAGGCTTCCAAATCAGATTTGCAATACAAGGAATTAGTGGAAAAATTACAAGAAGGTAATTTGCAGCAGAAAATTGAAGAATACAAGCTAGATAATGATGAAATTTGATGCAGACCGCCTACCTAAACAAGGTTTTGTGACCTCTCAGTCTCTGGATCGCTCTCTTCCCTGAGCCGAAATGGCTCTTTGGGATCCTCCTGGAACCCTTTGAATGAATCCACAGGTCCCTTTGTCCTTTGGCACGGGTCTTGAGAATATTTGTGCGCGCACTCAGTTTTTGGCGCTCTACTCTATTCTGAACCAACACACCTTTTTGCGTTTCAGGGTTTCGGGACTCCTGCATCTGAGCTCTCCTAGGCTCCTTGTCCTTTGAATTGCTGAAACTTGAAAAAGGGTTGAGGTTCTTGGCTCCTCCCTTAACCTCTCTCCATGTGACCACTTCCTTGTGACCATGCGCTAATGCCAAAAGGTGCTTTTCATGGTTCGGGACTTCGATGTTCAAGAGTCCCGTCCCTTTGCCTCTTGAAACCTTGAATCCCAGTACTTCCCCAAACTAGATCCGACAATCCTACGTCGTCTTTGATCGACAACCACGATTGTTTTGCGATTTCACGAGTTGGAACTCCATGCCTCCTAACTCCTGGCCTCTCGAGCACTTGGGTCCCAAAATGTCAAAAAGGGCTTAACGGGCTTTTTCAATTCGGGGAATCGTGATGCAAACATTCCCCATGTTCTCTGTTTTTTGAATCCCTGGTTCATGAAATGCCGAAATCTCTCCCTCTGAGAGACTAATGGCTCAAGCCCTTCTAGAACTGACGACCACAATCTAACTGGATCGATGGTTCGAAATATTTTGGGCCTTTTAGTGAAACCTCGACCACTCGCCATGTGTCCTCCTAGATGGATGGTAATGGTCCTTTCACAAATTCTCCTTTCATGATTTTGGAGACTCTTCACTCTCGATCTCCCGGTGTCCGAATCCCCGAAATGTGGGTCTCTTGACACGCGTCCTTTGAGATGTATAGTCTCGATGCTTTCGGGACTTGATGAGTCCTCTCCCTTATACTATTATGAGGCTTAAACCTCACACACCTTCTTCCATATCCTAAGGATATGGGCTCTTAGTGCTAGATCTGATGGATCTGATCGTTTCCTGTGCACCTCCCAGGGACTCAAACCTTTGAACAGATCCTTGATCTAGTGGCTCTCAGGCCACCGTGCTCTAGATCTGACGACTGGTGCGATTTTGTGAACCAGGATTCCACGATGCAGCGACTCCAAAATCACTTGCCGCTCCAAACCCTGAACTCCAAAATGCAAAAATGTCGAAATTCCACTCCAAAGGGGAATCAATGGATCATGTTTCTTCTCCTCCAATGGCCACTACTCTCCCTGAGCTTCTGAATGCTAAAAGACACTCAACCTTAACCTTTTCTCTGGTCTACGAGATCTAACGACCTATGGGATTTTTTATTTCTCCACGAAGGGTCTCCACCGTCTATTTCTTCTCTTCATTGCTCTCTCCTCCTATTGTCTAGACATGAAACTCAATGGTCCAAATGTCGTCTCTCCAGCTAATCTAATGGTAGTTGTGCTCCCTCCTAATCTTGAGAACTTCCTCCCTCCCCTTGGGAGATTTTCTGAAGTTTCAAAGGCCTCGACCTTTGCTTCCTCTACGAGCTCAATTCCTTTGGATATTGCTTGTGTTCTAGGAACGTTATCCCTCCTGAGCTTTGTCGACTATGAAACTTCAAGGGTTTCTTGACCTTTTCTCACTCTGTTGTTACTCAGTGTGCTAAGGCATTATCCTTCCTGAGATTTATTTAACAGAGCCTCTAGGGGACTCGCCCTTCTATGTCATCAAAGGGAAATCTGGTGTCCTCCCGATGACCTTCTACTCAAGCCCTCTTTGCTGAACTTTACAGAGTATTCAGTCACTATGTGAGTGTCTCTCCTTGACACTTCTCTTCCCTCTGAACTCAAATAAGAGTTCCTTCTGTGCACACTTGCACCAACTCAATGCCCACCTGGCAGAGTCCTCCAGAATCCTCAGTGACTCTGTCTTCTCACCGAACTCGAAATAGAGTTCTCCTCAATGCATCCTGTGCATTTTCTCAATGCCCTCCTGGAAGAGCCTTTACAGAATTCTCAACAATTCTGCTTCTCCTCTTTGTGCCCTCCTCTGTATAGTTTATCCTTCAAGGTGTTCAACAACCTTGAGGATTCCTCCTTGAGTCAATGACTTCCTCTGGTGGTCCTTCCTGGCACATCTTTGTTTGAAATTCCGCAGAATTCATAAGTGCCCTCCTGCACTGGTTTTCAGAGACTGCAATACTCTGTCATGCACTCTTGCATGAAACCACAAAGTATCCAAACCTGAAATCAAAGAACTCTCAGATAGTAAAATCAATATATCTCCTACAGATGGAACTTAACATACATCAACATCATGAATGAGCACACAACATTAATAAAATACACATAATCACATAGAAAGCACATATGCAGGAAAAACTACTTTGTATTAACATGAAATGCCTCTTTACAATGTGAGCTCAGAGTGCAATAGAGTCACAACTTCCTCTCTTCTCCCTAACCTATTCTCGCTGTTCTTCTCTGCCTCTCTCTACTCTTACTGAAAACAAAAGAAGATCTTTTTACAAAAGGGTGATCCTTGAGCGCTTCCCTCTATTCTCACCAACTCTCATTAATTTACATTCAATTACATTGAATGGTTGTCTAGTCTGAATCAGATCTAGATCTCAACCTTACAACCATTTAAGGAAAACTTTATCTAAAGTCTGCGTACATGCATGGATTTTGGCTCTTCCATCGTTACAACATTTAATTCAATTTTGAAATTTTGAAAAATGAGAGGGTTGTGCCTCTCTCCTTCCATTGAATGCATGCTTTGATGTGCTAGCTGGATGGGGCGTAGCTTGCTTCGAGTGATGCTACTGCATCATACTCCTCTGCTATGAGAAATTCATGAGCTTCCCAGCATGGATGTTGAAATCCACCTGGATCCCAAATAGTTCTTTGGAGTTGTCCATCTTCTCCATCACATCACTTCTGTTGTTGCTTCTGCTACCCTGTTGCTATGGCAGGTTCTCCTCTACTCAGCTTCCCTTTGCTGACCACTTCTACTGATTTGATCATCAGCCTTCTGATATCCTCAATTATCTCGTCCATCTACTCTTAGGGTTGGCTCTCCTTTTGTAGCCTGCTCCACTGCACTTCTTCCCTGCAAATGGGTAGATCAATTAGATATCCCATGCCATATTCTTCCTCTGTGGCCTCAACTTGCCATCCTACTGCAAAATTTAGCTCTGCAGTCTTATCTTCTTGAATGACCTTATGTTCAGTCACCTTCTCTGACAGACTTGCTTCTGCCATTTCCCCTTGCACTGGTTGAATTCCAGCCTCCTCCAGCTACTCCTTAAACTGGAATTTTCCTTCATCTGCTACTGCATGCCTTGACATTGCAGTCATCATCAACTGTTCATCTCCCTGGCTAAAAGTTCTGAGCGATTCCTCGAAATGCTCCTCTGCTAACATCTGCATGACTTTCTTCTCATGGAAGTCATCTACTGGCTTTGGATGGTTCAACCAATCCTCCATCATTTATAGCTCCTGATCCCATGGAGTGAGCATATTATCTTCGTGCTCTTCTTCTGTTGTCAGCTTCAGTGTTGCAGGTGTCTTTGTTTTAGCTACCTAGCTGAAATCTTTGAGCCATTCTTCTAAATGCTCATCTTCTTCTCCTTCTATTGGGGTACCTCCTGATGTCTACCCCAATTCTTCTTTCGTGATAGTTTCGGTTGGCTGTCCTTCTTTTGTTGTTTCTTCTGCAACACATACTCTGGCCTCAACTGGGTTTCTTGGTAGGAATACTTCAATTACCCCAATGATAAGAATGTATTTCTAACCTTCCTTCATCAGCACTCCTTGCTGATCTGAACTCTCCTCTGAGTTCATGAGACTCTTACATGGCCTCATCTGTTCTCCCTTTCCCTCCTGGGAATATGGAGTTTATCCTCTTTCTCTGCCCACCTGGAATTCTATGAGATCAGTCGATCCCATCTTTGAAACCTTTTGGCAATTTGAACTTCCAGCACTACCCTCCTGGCAGTATACAAGACCTTCAATTGATCTCCTTCTACTGCCCACCTAGCCATTTGAAATTATATATCTGCCTGCTTGGTAGTCTATGAGATCTCTTCTCGATCTCTCCTATCCATCATCACTGAGATTTCTCTCAGCTTCTAGTTCACAGGCACGAACCATCTCCTATGTGTCCCTGAGGCTTTTCACATACCTCAGCCACCTCCTCAATAGCCTTTGTTATCTTCTGGCCAACAATTTCTTTACATGCCACTTCACCTTTATATACCCAATGTGTCTTTGCATCCTATTGCATTCACAATGCAAGCTTCTCTATTCTTGCCCTCACCTCAGCGAGTTCCAGATACATCTCTGGATTTTTCTTCTGCATGTGGTGTTCCCTGTGACCACACCCATGGTCTTTAGTAGCCATATTCATCCTCTATCTTCCCACCTGGAAAACTTATGGATCACTCTACACCTGAGAGTATCCCCATCTTCCTTTCATCTGCAGGATACAAGCAGATTCCCTCTCTAATACCACTTGATGTAGACCCCCTACCTCAGTGAGGTTCTGCAACCTCCCGGTCTTTGTATCGCTCTCTTCCCTGAGTTGAAATGGCTCTTCGGGCTCATGCTAGAACCCTTTGAATGAATCCACAGGTCCCATTGTCCTTTGGCACAGATCTTGAGAAAATTTGCGTGCATGCTTTGTTTTTGGTCTCTACTCTATTTTGAACCAAAACACCTTTTTGCATTTTGGGGTTTCGGGACTCCTGCATGAAAGCTCTCCTAGGCTCCTTGTCCTTCGAATTGCCGAAACCCGAAAAAGGGTTGAGGTTCTTAGCTCCTCCCTTAACCTCTCCCCATTTGACCACTTCCTCATGACCATGCACCAATGCCAAAAGGTGCTTTTCGTGGTTTGGGACTTCGATGTTCAAGAGTCTCGTCCCTTTGCCTCTTGAAACCCCAAATCCCGACCCTTCCCCAAAATAGATATGATGGTCCTGTGTCCTCTTCGATCGACAACCATGATCGTTTCATCATTTCTTGAGTTGAAACTCCATGCCTCTTGACTACTGGCCTCTCAAGCACCGGGGTCTCGAAATGCTGAAAAGGGCTTAACAGGGTTTCACGATTTGGGGAATCGCGATGCAAGAGTTCCCCCTGTTCTCTGTCTTTCAAATCCCCGGTTCACGAAATGCTAAAATATCTCCCTCTGAGAGACCAATGACTCAGGCCCTTCTGGAACCGATGACCATGATCTAACTGGATCGACGGTTCAAAATCTTTTGGGCCTTTTCCCGAAACCTCGACCACTCGCCACATTTCCTCCTAGATGGACGGTCCTAGTCCTTTCGTGAATTCTCCTTTCGCGATTTTGGAGACTCTTCACTCTCGATCTCCCTGTGTCTGAATCCCCGAAATGTGGGTCTCTTGACATGCCTCCTTTGAGATGGGCGGTCCTGATGCTTTCGGGACTTGATGAGTCCTCTCCCTTCTGTTGTTAAGAGTCTTAAACCTCACACACCTTCTTCCAGATTCGAAGGCTATCGGCTCTTGGTGCTAGATATGATGGATTTGATCTTTTCATATGCACCTCCCAAGGACTCAACCCTGTGCACATATACTTGATCCAATGACTCTCAGGCCACTGCGCTCCATATCCGATGGCTGGCATGATTTCATTTACCGGGATTCCATGATGTAGCGACTCCAAAATCACTTGCCACTCAAAACCCAAAACTCTGAAATGCCAAAATGTCAAAATTACACTCCAAAGGGGAATCAACGGCTCCTGTTGCTTTTCCTCCAATGGTTTCTACTCCCCCTGAGCTTCTGAACGCTAAAAGACACTCAGCCTTAACCTTTTTTCTAGTTTGCGAGATCTAATGGCCTACGGGATTTTGGATTTATCCACGAAGCGTCTTCACTATCTGATTCTTCTCTTCTGTGCTCTCTCCTCCTGTTGTCTAGACATGAAACTCGACGGTCCAAATCTTGTCTCTCCAGCTGATCTAATGGTAGTTGTGCTCCCTCCTAAGCTTGAGAAATTCCTCCCTCCCCTTGGGAGATTTTCTAAAGTTTCAAAGGCCTCGATCTTTGCTCCTCTGCGAGATTAATTCCTTTGGATATCTCCTGTGTTCTAGGAACGCTATCCCTCCTAAGCTTTGTCGACTATGAAACCTCAAGGGTTTCTCGACCTTTTTCTCACTCTGTGGTTACTAGGTGTGCTAAGGCATTATCCTTCCTGAGATTTATTTAACCGAGCTTCTAGGGGACTTTCCCTTCTCTGTCCTCAAAGGGAAATTTGGTGTCCTCTTGATGACCTTTTGCTCAAACCCTCCTTGCTAAAATTTACAGAGTATTCAGTGACTCTGTGAGTGTCTCTCCTTGACACTTCTCTTCCCTCTGGACTCAAACAAGAGTTCCTTTTGCGCACACTTTCACCAACTCAATTCCCACCTGGAAGAGTCCTCCAGAATCCTCAGTGACTCTGTCTTCTCACCGAACTTGAAATAGATTTCTCCTCAATGCATCCTGTGCATTTTCTCAATGCCCTCCTGGCAGAGCCTTTACAGAATTCTCAACAATTCTGCTTCTCCTCTCTGTGTTGTCCTCTGCACAGTTTCTCCTTCAAGGTGTTCAACAACCTTGAGGCTTCCTCCTTGAGTCAATGACTTCCTCTGGTGCGCCCTCCTGGCATGTCTTTGTTTGAAATTCCACAGAATTCAGAAGTGCCCTCCTGCAGTGGTTTTCAGAGACTGCAATACTCTGTCATGCACTCTTGCATGAAACCACAAAGAATCTAAACCTGAAATCAAAGAAAAATCAAGATAGGAAAATCAATCTATCTCCTGCATATGCAACTTAACATACATCTACAACATGAATGAGCACGCAACATTCATAAAAGACACATAATGACAAAGAAAACACATATGTAGGAAAAATTGCTTTGTATTAACATGAAATGCCTCTTTACAATGTGAGCTCGGACTACAATAGAGTCACGACTTCCTCTCTTCTCCCTAAACTATTCTCTCTGTTCTTCTTTGCCTCTCTCTACTCTTATTGAAAACAAAAGAAAATATTTTTAAAAAAGGGGGATCCTCGAGTGCTTCCCTCCATCCTCACCAACTCTCATTAATTTACATTCAATTACATTGAATGGCTATCTAGTCTGAATCAGATCTAGATCTCAACCTTACAACCATTTGAGGCAACCTTTATCTAAAGCCTCCGTACATGCATGGCTTTTGGCTCTTCCAGCCTTACAACATTTAATACAATTTTCAAATTTTGAAAAACGAGAGGGCTGCGCCTTTCTCCTTCCATTGAATGTGCACTTTGATGTGTTGGCTGGATGGCACATAGCTAGCTTGGAGCGATGCTCCTGCATCAAAATTCTCATGTATAGGGGCATAATTTATGTACCCAATTCCCAAGAATTGAAAAATATGATATTGGGAGAAATGCATAAGGTACCTTATGCTGGGCACCTAGGATATCAAAAACTATTGTAACTATTAAGAGCCAATATTATTGGCCAGGAACGAAGAAAGAAGTTGCATATTTTATTGAAAAATGTTTGGAATGTCAAAAGGTAAAGGCTGAGCATAGACACCAACTGTTTTTCTACAAACATTACCCACTCCTGAGTGGAAATGGGAACTTGTAACAATGGATTTCATCACCAAACTACCCAGAACAAACAAATAACATGTTTTCATCATGGTAGTGGTGGATAAGCTTACCAAAGCTACCCATTTTATTCCAATTAAGCTCACTAACAAGGCATCCAACATTGATGGTGTTTATATGAGGGAAATTTCTAGACTACATGGCATACACAAGACAATTGTATCTGACAGAGACCCAAAATTTACTTCAAATTTTTGGAAAGGATTATTTAATGGATTTGGAACAAAATTGAATTTTATCACAACTTATCATCCATAATCAGATGGACAAACAAAGAGGGTGAATCAAGTGATTGAGGATATGTTGAGGATGTATGTGATGGATAAAACATCAAAATGGGAAGACTATCTACACTTGATAGAGTTTGCTTATAAAAATGGGTACCAAACATATCTAAAGATGATCCCATTTGAGGCACTTTATGGAATAAAGTGAAACACACTGGTAAGTTGGGATAACCCAACAAATAGAGCAGTGGTTGGGCCAGATTTACTAAGGGAAATGGAGGAGAAAATGTTGAAAATAAAGAAAAATTTAAAGGTTGCCCAAGATAGGAGGAAAAACTATGCTGATAAGGGAAGAACTCACAGGGAATTTAAAGTTGGAGACCATGTGTTTTTGAAAGTGAAAGCCAACAGAAATTTCCTGAAGTTGGGAAATTGTTCAAAGTTGGTAGCTCGTTATTGTGGGCCATTTGAAATCCTAGAGAGGATTGGTCCAATGGCTTATATGATTGCATTGCCTACATCTATGTCTGTTCATAATGTATTCCATGTATCATTGCTCAAGAAATATATACCTGATGCTAATTATGTTATTAATTGGAATGTGATTCAGATGGAGCAAGAAGGTGCTTTTCAAGTGCATCGTTTGGAATCGAGCCATAGGGATTGTAAAGGTCCAAAGGAAGCAACTTGGGAGCATGAGGATGCAATGCAGGCAGAATACCCACATCTTGTTTAGGATTTTTGAAAATTTTGTTCTATATGTGTACATAATGCACTGAGGACATTGCATAAATAAGGGGAGGGGATTGTAATATCCCTAGGCTGAACCTAATTATATATTTAAATGGAAATGTAATTAATTTGGTGAGTTGTTTGATATCATTTTTGTATGCACCTTCCATGGTATAGCGCGCACATGTACTGTGCAGTAAAATTATGAAGTGTGCACATTTTAGGATACTGCATGCAACAACTTAAGTGCGTACGATATTGAGGCTACAGAGCCTTTGTGTATATGATGTGTTTTATAGGTTGCTGAGCTAGTTATTATAAGCTAGGATGCTTATGTTTTTATTAAGCCATAGAGCCTAGATGTTAAAGGCCATTGAGCCTATTTTTTTATATGTCTCATAATAAATATAAAGTACCTCACTGCACGCAGACCGACCACGATAAAAGAGTATGGGGGAATAAAATCCACTAGTTAGGGAAATGAGCAGATAAAATTTGAGAAAAAGGGATAATTTAGGGAGCTTAAGCCAAAAAGGAATATTATATTAATATTTCTTAAAGTATAAAGTATGGATAATTATTTTATCTTAAGTTGCAAAGTTGGGGACAAGTGGGCCAAAGTAACTCCCAACATGACAAGTGTCAAGTTGGGGACTTGCATACATATTGTTGGGACTTATTTCATTTTATGATCATTCCATCCATCATTCAGGAATTCATCCATTCAATTATGACACACACACTCAGGGATCTATCCTCTATACCTTAATGTCATTGTTCCTAAACTTGTATCCATAGCCATACCTATTTGTGTAGATGGTTAGCTTGGGGGATGAACTGAAGAAGTGGGTTGTCAGGCGCATGGGATATTGAAGAGGTAGGTTGTCAGGCCCGTGAGAAATTTCTCTCTAGGTGAGAGAATTGTTTGGAATTGATATCCTGAAGGTGTTAAACTACAGCTACAAGGCACAAAGACTTCCTATCCAACCTATTGTTGAATCCCGGAAAGGAAGTGGGGAAGCTGAAGTACTGTTGAGCAGAGAAGGGGCACACTTCCTGGGATGGGACATGCATGTGGGGAATGAGGTAATGTAGGTTTTTAGTTTGATTTGGCACTTGTGATGGAGTCTTTCATGTTGTCTATGAACCATTAGGCTGGTTAGGAATCCCTTTACCCAGGTGGAGTTTAGTCCCAGCTTGCGGGTGACCCACTGCTGAGAGTGATGAAAAGAATGGTATAAAACTGGGAGGTTCATGGAAGGTTTGCATTCAGTCGGTGACATTATTATGAAGATAAGTGTCAATTGTGTGATAACTTTACATGCTGCATTGTTATTTACGTGTTCAGTTTTATGGGTTTATTCTATGTGTGGTTGTAACTGTGTTTATATTTATGGGTATTGCCCACATATGCTGCATGTATACGTTTACTGTTATTTCCATGTGAATCCATTCTTTTACAGATGTATCTGTATGTTTACAGTTTATATATATGTTTCCACAAGAACTTTATGTGTATGTATTTTAATTGCATGTAGTTCGAGAAATTTATGTGGCATAACTTAGTTGGATGGTGGGTATGTTACAGTATTTTCTGTAGAGAGAACGAAAGTGTTCTCTGGAGTAGAATTCCATGGCATGGGTGGGAGGGGATGTTACAAAATCAGATATGGACAAGGATGTCAGTGAAATCCGATCCAGGATGGATACACTAGAATTCAAGATGCAAAAAGAAGCAAGGGTGCACTGGAGATATGAGTGGCCTTTGAAAAGAACAATTGAGTGTCCTGCTAGGAAGTTGTTGTCCCGAAGGAAACAACAAGTATTGAAGAGGTGGTTGAGATATGTTGAAAACTTCAATGGCAAGGGAAATACATATGGTAGAGGTCTCGTAGGTTTCTAGGTGGGAAATGCGAAGGGTTTAGTTCGTCTCATAGGTTTCTAGGAGGGCATAAGAGACATATCGGATTTCCAAGTGGGAAAGGGAGAAGAAATGAGATCAGCTGAGAGTTCACATCAACAATGGGTGTTGACATATGGAGAGGAGGAGGAAGAAATTCCTCATCCATATGAAGATTCATACGTAACTGCAAACCGTGTGAATGAAGATGATGAGAAGTTGGAAACATTCATCATAGTGGAGAAGGATCAGAGGTTCGTTCTGGTCATTGGAGGAGTCATGATATTCCTACCTAGAAGCTAAGGATAGGTTAGCATAGATGTTGTAGATGAAATAAAAGGACAACAAGTTGAGACTATCATGGAGGAGGAGGAACAGATATTGGAGTTTATCCCAACAAAAGAGGAGCACCCAATTGAGTTACTCACTCAGTGGGAGATGGAGTTTAAGTCACTGAAGGATTGGTTGGATAGTCCATAACAAAAAGGTGGATGCCCAAATATATACATGTGAAAGGAGACATACCAACATGAGTTGCAGCTGGAGGAAGTTGGAATGGGACTAGTCGAAGAACTAACAAGAGTTATTTTGTCAGAAGGAGTAGTTGAACAACAGTTCAGTGGAGAGACTGTAGAATTGGAGTCTGCAATAGAGTGGTCAGTCAACGTCATAAGTAATGAAATCCACATGAAATATCGAGATGATACACCCATAGATAAGCATGAATATTTGCATTCAAGTAGACTGCACAAGCCAAACTAGTCTATGGAGAAGCTGGAAGAAGTCGTAGAGGAGATACAGAGGCTCATGTTCAGGTTAGTAGAAGAATTGGTCAACAAGGAAAAGATGGAAAAAGGAACACATGCATGAGCAGTGGGGAAGATGAATATGCAACAATAGCAACAAAGTATAGGAGAAGGAGAACAACTCCAGGAGAAATTTTGGTATCCAGAAGGATTTCAACAGAGCTGGGAAGCTCATGAGAAGGAGATCATGAATTTTTGTAGCTATGGAGTATGATGCAGGAGAATCACTCCACCTCATCGCACGCCAGTTTAATAGAACGAGTGGTGTGCATTCAAGGAAGGGAGAGGCGTCATCCTCTCATTTTTCCTAATAGAATCTAAAGAAAGATCAAGGAAATTAATGCTGACATGTTGGAAGAGCCAAGTTGTGCCTTTTCACAAGATGCAGATAAGGTCTCCATTAAGTGGTTGACATTAGGAGGGATATGCATCTGATTCAGATCAATTTTCCATCATTTTAATCTTCCCATTAGATATTCATTTTGAATGGTGATTAGACACCACTAGATTATCTTGGAGGGAAGCTCATCGAGGCCCTCTTGTATAAAATCTTATATTATTTTCAATAGAGAATTCATAGGATATAGGGAGAAAAACATGGAGACCCAAGACTTAATTGTAGTCCAGACTCATAATGTAATGGAAATTCCAACATTAATAGAAAAAGAACAGATTTTCCTTTTTGACAATTTCTGTGTAATGGATATTTTGTTGTGAATGTCTTTCATATGAATTTGAGTTGTAGATTTATGTTAGAAATTGTCTACAGGAATATAAACTTGTATCTGTCACTATTTTGGATTAATTCTGGTTCTGAAGGATAAGTGAAAGGAGTGTGAAACAGAGGGTGGAAACGCTATGAGATGACGTAAGGAGTGCATGTCTGAACTCAGTGGAGTCAAAAGAGAAGTTGCCAAGAGGGAACACTAGGATAATTCACAGTCTCTAAGGGAAATTTCAAGTTGGTTGGGTACCTTGGAAATAAAGACTGTGTAGGAGGAAGCACAATCTAGAGTTACTGAATACTATGTAACACTCTGCCAGGAGGGCATAGAGAAAGTATGAGAGCATACGATAACAACACATTCTGAAGTGTTGGAATCCTTAAGAGAACCCCAGGGTTGATGAATACTCTAAGGAAGGAAGGATTTGCAAGAGTGCATTGACAAAGGAAAGGAAATGACCTAAGACTTCTGGAAGGGATAAGGGAGAATTCATCAAAAGTCTTAGTTGAGCACAAGGAGTGTGTCAAGGATATAGTAAGTTCATATTACAAGCTCAGGAGGAAGAGCACTACGTTTCTAGGAGGGCACTAGAAATTCCATTGAAGGATGCAAAGGAAATGATAACCTTGAATGTTTCAAGCTAAGAAAAGTCGCAGAAGGATTTGCATAGGACTTTGCAAGGAGTGCACCAGAAGGCTGAGAACAGTCTAGGTTTCGATAAAACATTGTGCTAAGTGTGCAAGAAGGTTGATGACTTGTCGAAGTCTCGAAGAATTTGAAATTGTCTATTTTTGGGAGGATACAGGTGGCAGAAGATTAGGATATCTGAGAGTTAGAGCTTTGGAAGGTTTTCCAATGGAAAACATAGATCTTCATGAAGTCACGAAGAGTGGTTTGAATCCATACTGTTGGATCTATAAGGGATGCGTGGGAGAAATCCACATGATTCATAAGAGTAGCACTCCATATTATATAAGAGGTGGATATCAAGAGACTTACGAAGGGAGGAGTCCAACTAGATTGAAGCCATCAATCAAAAGGAGGGACGAGGACCATTGATCCTCATGTCATTAGAGCTCACCGATTCAGAGTTCAGGAATGCAAGTGTTGGTTGTTGTGGAAATATTCGAATCCCAAAGAAAAAGTTCTTTGTGTGGTTGAGCCCTGGCAGACAACCCAAGGTCATGGGATAGAGAGGGTCGGGCGTGAAGATTGAGTGTTGCTGCCAAATTTCTTCGAAGGGACAAGAAGAGAGCCACGGGGTTGAGAGGACCTGAACTTTCAAGAAAGAAGGACCCGTGGTAGAGTTTTTCGAGTGCCAACAGGGAGTTGAAGAGTCAATCCGAATCAAGTTTTCAGAATGATCCTAGACCAAGAGGTCACATAACACCCGAGAATAGGAGGGGTCGGGGTCTATGCCACACACTCTCATATATTTATTGAATTAACTGAATAATATATATGCATATCAATTAATAATTCATAAACATGTATAACAACAATTGTATGAAGTAGATAAAATATCTTTATTTTATTTATTTAACTTGAATGAATACAAATAAAATAAATATTTTAATATATTCTACTTTGATTGAATATGAGAGATCCAAATATATGATACAAGACCCAGCTTCTAATTCTCATATCCAACTAAGAAATGAGCAATCCAACCCTCATAACAAGACCCAGGTTGTTGATATCAGATCCAACTGAGATGTGAGGAATCCAACCCTGATAATAAGACTCATCTTGTAAACATGCACCAACCTAATAGAACAAACTTACATTCAATCAATTATATATACATATATTTAATCCACCAAGACACACTTACATTCACCACCACTTCTAGTTTATATTGTATTTCAAATGGTATAGGATTGAACCCATATGTGTTTTTGAAATGAACCATTACACCTTTTCATTTAACTAACTAATATTGATTTGAACTTTTGTCCTCATGAGTTGATCACAGATATGGATCGACTCATTATATCATTCTCATGATTTTTTTGCATCCTCGATTCTCCAACAGATCATTTTCGAGCTTTTACCGATTCTCTGTATTGTTATGGTGTTAATTATTTTTTTAATTACTCTACATAGCTTAATCTATTTACATAAATGAAATCTGTATGAGGTGCTTCCTTCAACCCAATGTTCAAATGAATATGGGCTCAAAACAATGGGATTATCCATTTTAACCATTGTTCATAGCACCTCTACTTTCGCCCTTATTCCTCTATCATGAGACCAATGTTCAAGCCAAGTCCTCCAGACTTATGCCTTCTTGTATTTCATCAGAGTAATACTTCTCGAGGTAAAATTCATCGAAGTACATATGAGTACTCTCTGTTGAAATTTTTGTCATATCCCCTTCAACTAAGAGCCAATGTCTTAACTCATTTTTGTTGTGTAGTTATTCAACTTGGCCCTCGAGTTTCTTTAATAACCTTCACATGACCAAAATCTAGGACTATTAGAATTAGGCCAAAAAGAGCTCCAGCTCTTCAGTTATTCAAGATTATTGGAATTTTCAAACCTTATATCCTTCCAAAGTAAATTTCTCCAAATTGTGTATACTCTATTCACTACTATATCGGGCGATTGATTTTAATATTCCATTGAATGAATGATCCTGGCTTACCTAGAGGCTTCAACAAAATTGATAATCACAACTTAATCCGGATTTGAGATCTTTGGTCTGTGCTATTTCAACATAGTGGAGCTTTAAGACTTTGGAAACTGTCCACTTTAATATTGACTTAACGTGTGTCCATAAAATTCAACTGTCCAGATCATTGTGTGTTGCCTCCACCAAGTTAATATTCATCTACGTTACTTTTGTGCTTTTGGATATCTAATCTGGATATTCCTTCTCAATGGACAATCATATATTATTTCAAAGCTTCGACACTCTGGGACTCCAGGTTACTATAACTCTAAAGTAGTTCAATTCCTTACAAGGTTTACCTACCGAATAATTCATAAAATGACATTGACCACTTGTTGTCGGTTAATATCTCTTGGCTACACTATTCTTCCATTGTTCTTGTTCACTATTCAAGAATGATCCCGAGATAGATCAATTGTCAACATTTCTTTGTGATTCATATTTACTCTATCTTTCCACTGAACTTTATCTAATGGTCATGAGAACTCCTGGAGGATATTAGATCAACAACCCACATTAGTTCGCAACTTTGACTTTCATAATTTTAGGAATTGTTTTAGGTAGGAGAAGCTGGATATCCCCTAAGGATATACTCCCAGAGTGGCATTTCATATGACGTCACTGTTGATTTGGAACTAGCTGAGTGGTTTCCTTGTCTAACCCTAATTTATGAATTTTAGTGTCCTTATGTGCCACATTGACCTTGACATTCATCACCAACTTATTAGGCCTCATGTCCTATATTGCAGACAAGGTCCTGTTGATGTGGGCCTACTAATGTTTCACATGTCTTGCTTTGATTCGATGGTCAATGAGAGTTCATGACTTTGGGGCTTTGACCTTCGAGTAGTTTTACCTGTTATTCACTCCTTTCCACTAGAGCTTTCAACGCTAGAGCTGACTGGAGTTTCTAACTTCGGGGCTTCGACCTTCGGGTAGATTTACCTATTCTAGATTCCTTTTCACCATAGTGGTTAGCACTATAGTTGACCACCTGAACCAACAACTTGTGTTTCTCTCGAGTTCATCTTAGATCAACGGTACGCATGAGTTCGTTTAATCCGAGGCTCCAAGATATTGTGGCTTATAATGTCCTTCCACTAAATGCGATCGGATGGTTGAGAATTCGTTCGAAGTCCCTCCTTGATCTAACATATAGCGGGATTTCGTGACTTTGTGATTTGGCAAGTTCGTGCCTCTGTCTTATCTCCAATATTCGTCAAAGTGGAAAAGTTATGATGTTATAAAAATTAGGCTATCCTTACACTTGTATTTGATCAATGGTTCTAACTAATCTGATGGTTGAGATTACTCCTGAAATTTGAATGGAAGATTATATTTCCACAATCCTTCACAAGGGATTCTTTTGTGTAGGCTCTGGATTTTGTGTGATCTGATGATCTAAGATTTTTCAGAGAACTATAAAAATGGACATGATTCTTCCTTGATTGTTTTGGAGTTTTACTTTATGGATTTCAATCCCAATAGCACTTCTGCAATGCACTCTCCCTTCTGAGATTTAGGAACATAGGATCACTTGTTGAGCCTATTTTTGATCGACACTTATCACAAATTGCTTCAGTCCGAAGGTGATATTCATATATCGCACAGTAATCCTCCTTTTACTCAAATTAATGTACATGTTTGACTCATGTTGACATCAATGACAACACATAATTAATAATACCAACATCAACTACCCCCATCGAGGCCAACACACCTTTTGGCATCTCATATTTTGGGGTTAGGGTTTTCGATATTTAAGGTTTTTCTCATTCATCCTTTATGTTAAAAAAAAATGTTTGGAAACTCATTATAATAATATTCTTGCGAATGAGCATAGCTGACACATATGTCTTCAGTGATAAGTTACCACTATTCTATCTAGCTTGTGTGATTTTCATTTTACAATCTTTTGTATTGCAAATAGTCATTGATAGAATCATACTTTTACTATATTACTGTGTTCCTTGTGATATCCCTACATATATCCTTCTTATATCTCTATTATATTTCTTCCTTCATGTTGTTCTCAAAAAAATATGGATCAACTATGGTTGTCCTTAGTTAGCCATGGTTGATTATATGTTACCATGTTTTACCATTGTTGCATGTGGTTGATCATGGTTGAATTTGCTTAACCATGTTTGACTATGATGAACCATTGTGGACTATGGTTGAGCATGGTCGTTTGTGCTTGAAAATGTTAATGTAATAAAAACTATTGTTTAGATTATTAATATAATAACATGATCAATATGGTAACATAATGCTATTTTAATTATAGCGGTCCACGATCTACTATAGTCGAGCATGTTTAAAGGTCATTCTTAACTCTATTCATTTTTGTTTACTATCAACATTCATTCACTAATTTTGAATATAGTTGAATTTGGTTGACTATAATTGACATGTTTTACTATGGTTCATTATGGTTTACCATGTTTTCAGTAAGGTTAACTTTATTTGACCTTGGTTAACCATGGTTGATTATGGTTGAATTTGTTTGTCGTTGGTTCAACATGGTTGTTTTTGTTAAATTGTTGTGTTGCTTGATTTTTATTTCAGATTGCGACATTCATCTTGGAATGTTAACGACTATGCCACATTGAGGCATTCATAAAATTTCATGTCACATTGTGATATTTATTAAGTTTTTTGTCACATTGTGACATTAATCTAATATGATGTCAGATTGCAATGTTCATCAATGGTTTCTTTGGGTTTTGACATTCTTCAATGGTTATGTCAGATTTGAACATTCATTTTGGATTACTTTATAATATGGATATGTTTGATTGTGATGTTCCTCAATGGTTATGTGACATTGAGACATTAATCTTGGTTGAATTGTGTTTCTTTCTACAATTATGGATGGTTATGTTGCATTGTGGTGTTTATCAAATGTTATGTCACATTATGACATTCATAAATAGTTTTGTCACATAGTGACATTCATTGAGGGTTATCTTGGACAATCATTGTGACATTCATATCGTTTCACTAATGGCTATGTCATTTGCAATTTTTCATTCATTGGATGTCGTGTCATATTGTGATGCTCATTAAGGGTTTTGTCACAGTGTGGCATTCATGAAATCTGATCTCAAATTGTGACATTCATTGAGGGTTTTGTCACATTGTAACCTTGATGAAGGCTTATGTTGGGTTCTGACATTCTTGATTTATGGTAATGTTAGATTGTAACTTTCATTTTGGCTTAGATTGTGTGAAATTTCTACGTTACTAAATATTTATGGTTTATTCCAATGTTTATAAAGGGTTATGTTCCATTGAGTTTTGTTGACATTGGTTGGCCATAACCCACAATCATTAATAGTTATGTCAAATTGCAACATTCACATTCACTGAATTACGAAATATTTTTTTGTTTCTTATCCAAAATAGTTATGTTACATTATGATGGTCATGAAGGCTATGCCACACAAATTTTAGTTTACTTTTCTTGGCCATTTTTCATTATGATTCATGATGGTTGACTATGCTTGAGAATATTTGACCATGGTTATAATTGACATGTTTTATTATGGTTAACGACATGGTATGCCATTTTTTAGTAAGGTTGACTTTGGTTGACCTTTGTTAACCATGGTTTATTATGGTTGACTTTGGTTGACCTTTGTTAACCATGGTTTATTATGGTTGACTTTGGTTGACCTTTGTTAACCATGGTTTAATATGGTTGACTTTGATTGACCTTAGTTAAACATGGTTGTTTATGTCAAATTGTTGCATTGGTTAATTTTGTTTTCATATTGCGACATTGATCTTGGCACTTTAATGGTTATGTCACATTGTGATGTTCATAAACAAATTTTCCACATTGCGAAGTTCATCAAATGTGATGTCACATTGTGAAATTTATTAATGGTTTTGTCGCATTGTAATGTTCATCAAGTGTTTTGTTGGGTTATGACATTCTTGAATGGTTATATCAGATTCTAACATTCATTTTTTCATACTTTATAGTATAGATATGATTGATTGTGATTTTATTTAGGAGTTGTGTGACATTGAGATGTTCATCTTGGTTGAATTGTCTTGGTTCCTACATACATGAATGGTTATATCGCATTGTGGCGTTGATAAAATGTGATGTCACATTATGACATTCATAAAGGGTTATGTTAAATTTTGACATACATATTTCCACATTAATGGCTATGTCACATTGTTGTTTTCACCAAATCTCATCTCATGTTTTCATGCTCTTTATGGGTTTTTTCACACCATGATGTTTATGAAATGTGACATCACATTGTGACATTCATTAAACATTTTGTTACATCTTGCATTGCAATGTTGATGAAGCATTTTATTGTGTTGTGAAATTCTCCAATTATGGTTATTTTATATTTTGACATTCATTTTGGCTTACTTTATGTTAAATAGCTACATTGCAATGTTCATTAAGGATTATGTTGCATTGAGTTTTGTTTAATTTGGTTGACCATAACCATTATTAGTCAATATCTATGTTAAATTGTAACATTCATCTTCACTAACCTAGGTCAATTTTTTTTGTTTCTAATCCCAAATTGTTATGTTGGATTATGAGAGTCATAAGGGATATACCATGAAAATTTTAGTTGACTTTGGTTGGCCATTTCTTCTTATGGTTCACTAGGGTTGAATACATTTAAGCATGTTTGAGCACGATTTACTATGGTTGAAGAAGGGTGATTATAATGGTTTTCCATGTTTCACTATGGTCAATAATGATTGAATTTGGTAGAGGATGTTTTATTAAAATTGATTTAGGTTGATCATTATTGACTTTTGTTGACCATGTTTGAATATTATGAATTATATCTTACCATGGTCGGCTATAGTTAATCATGTTTTAAGGACATTCTTAACTCGATTGGGTTTTGTTCACTATCTACATTCATTGACCAATTTTGAATATAGTTGAATTTGGTTGACTATAATTAACATGTTTTACAATGGATGACTATGATTTACCATTTTTTTAGTAAGGTGGAATTTGGTTGAGCTTGGTTATGTTGGAATATGTAATGATGACTTGTTTGGTATTGTCAGAATGTATTAATTTGGAAGGTAACGATGTATACTCTTATGTGAAAGAGTTATCGCACATGCATAATGAAGTAATATACTTTTGTTAACATTCATTATATAAAGAGGTGAAATTACATTAATCCCACATGTATTTTGGGATGTAATTTCTCCATACCTCTTGGTATAAAATAGAGGTAAGAAAGACCCATGAGGTACATTGGAATTGTTGAAACATATATATTTTTATAAAACATTAGACTTAAAAAGTTTCATTTTGTTTAAATAAGGATAAACACGCATTTGGATACTACCATCGACAAAGTCTTCTGATTAATCTAATGGTCTAAAATATTTTCAAGTTATGGAGCTTCCCTTTAATTAAAAATATAGATCACTAAAGACAACTTTCAAAGTATCGGGTTTCGTAGTTTCACAATACTAACAGTTAGACATACAAAGAACTCCAAAGTCCCAATACTAACAATTATACATAAAAATAAATCCAAAGTCCCGATATGCGAAGTCGTGAAATCATCTTGAATTAAATTGAGTTAATTAAACAATTAAAATGATTAACGATAATTAACCTTATCACAACTTCATGTTTCAGGAATCCTACCTCAAACGATAACTTAAATCCATGATATGAGAAGTCATGAAATAGTTAATTAATCATGATTATTTATAAATGTTAAACACGATTAATATAAATTAATCAATCACAATTTCGCGATTCGGGAATCATAGCTTGAATTGAAATAGGTTAACTCGGGACCCGAAACCCTGAAACGGATTAAGGTTAAATATAATCAATTAACCGTATAAACTCGATTTATTAACAAAATAAAACACTTTTATTTTACCGTGGAGTTTATGTTGATTGCGATATGGGTGATTTCAAATTTCTTTTCCGATCACGAAAATTGACCATTAATGTTATTAAATGACCAGCCTAGGGAAATGATTTCAAATAAGATCCTGCTTTAATACCCAATTTTTGTTATTAAATTAATTAAATGTATTGTCAGTGGAGGTATATGAAGGTTGAGGCATCTAAGGCAAGACATATTTTTTCATTTTCAATTACATTCACATTTTGGTAGAGCTTGCTTAACAAGATACTTAGTCATGTGCATTTTATGTGACAAATATGAGGTTTTTAAGAACAGCTACCATGCCACCATGAAAAGTAGCTAAAGAAACTAGGGAGAGTTCAGGCCAAAGTTCAGAGGTTATCTCTGACACCTCACCCAAAAGTATAAACACAGTTAAAACTTGGGCGAATGTATTCAACATCCTGCAGTACGATCTATTACATTGCCCTGATGATTCAAGTGACAACAAAAAGGAAGACTTATCTATCAAATAAAATATTATTTCTCAGTCAAAGATGCATAAGCTAGCAACAAGGATGATTCTTTTACCCTACAATGACATGATTAAATGGGCACTGGATCATGTCAATATCCGAACTAGAACTATAGTCAATTCTTAGAAGGTAGTTGTTGGGTCATTTTGGGCAGAACACATATAGGTGATGTATAAATGGTCTTCAATGCCAAAGTTCGTTTATAATGCTAGTTTTATAGTGAATTTTAACAAGAAGGAGTTTGATCAATATGGAACGAGTCTTTCCAACTTGATCAAGGATTGGTACACGCCCCGAAAATTTCAGAGCCGATTCTCATAGCATATACTCAATTTCATCGCTAGAACCGTAGTTCATGTACATATGTTAAGAACCTGAATAGATCTACAAATATAATCACCACAAATACTGAATACACAATAGATCCAAAGAGCAATATAGAAGAAAAACACCACTTTATTATATCAAACCCTTGAGGTAGGGCAACACCATACAATGGATCCTATT
>SNQJ01S0034843.1:0-31244 GCA_010110895.2 Picea sitchensis | reverse complement strand
CTAAAGACTTCTCAACTTCAGTGGCGAAAAATCTTTCCCATTTCCCTCTTTTTTATAGTATTTTTCCGCACATCCATTGCGTTTTCCAATGGCCAATTATAATTTTAAAAAGGGTTAAAGTCTTCTCAACTGCAATAATGGCAAACACCGTTTCCCCTCTCCCTGTTTTATATTTTTTGTCCATACCGTCACTGCGGTTTCCGATTACAATTTTAAATTGGTTCTGTTTAAATTGGTTCTGCTCAATTCTCCTCCCATTTTTAACGGCGTTGGATAAACGTTTAATTTTTTTTAGTATTTTTAGGGGAAATTTGGTGATGTAAATTTGAATAAAATTGTTATTTTGTGTTGTTTAAGTTGCATTTTTGAATGTATAAATGGATTCAGCGTGTTGAAAAATCTTTGAGGCACTCCAATTATACAAACTTAGTCACTCAAATCTAAATCTTTGAGGCACTCCAATTATACAAACTTAGTCACTCAAATCTGCAGATTCAACCATTCATCACCGGATTTGGGATAAAATCAAACCAAAAAAATTGCGAAAAAACAGCCAAAAAATGAACGTTTAGACTAACACATTTTTAACAATCCTAGAATTATTTCATTAAACTTGGGATCCATTATGATAACTTGGGATCGAGTTTGACTTCCAGGGTTTGTTTGTGAATGCATAACAACAGAAATTAGTGTTGGGTACGAAAAAACGTCAAATAATTTGAAACGTCAGAATCTTACGAACCGGAGACTCACTCGTTGAACTACAGGTGGAACGCCCCTCTTCCTCTAAATGGCGCACTACAGCTTTAATGGCCCCACGAAAACGACACGACGTCTGAATTTGCTTTTAAAACTCCGCACGATAAAGGGCTATTATAGCGCCCGTTATATGGACCCCATTCCTTACTTTTCAATCAACAGCAAAGTGCATCCGTGACTTATTGCTTAAAAGCTGCCGACAAGTCACATACGTCACCATGATAGACGGGAGGTTCTAGATTGTAATTTTAGTTAAATAAAAATAAAAATATATTACTAAATTGTATTCAAAGGGGGAGGTTGTGGACTGTAAATATAATTAAATATGTTACTAAATTGTATTCATCTTACATCATACTCGTCGTTTTATGTGTCAAATCTTATGGCATGGTCGTTTTATATTTAGACATGACATGCCAGTTATGTCAATCTTTAAAGAAGGAATCCGGAGTGTAATCAATCGTAACAGAAGATGATAATATTTAAATTGTTTAATGTTTGTTTATATTGCTAGATTAACATTAAATTAGATATTTAGTTTGTTTATGGGTTAGGTAGGAGTGGTTTTAAAAAAACATGGATTCAACCTGATGAAAAATCCGTTGATCATTTCAATTAAATAAAATTAACCTCCCTGAAAAATCAAAACCTAGAAGAGTTAAACTACAACTAATAAAAGTAACAATCACAATGTTAAATTCTAAATTCAAAAAGTAAAGTTAAATTTAAATTTAATATTGATTATAAAAGTTGGACCAACTCCATATAAATGCAACTTATTAAAACATAATGGTTAATTTTTATTATTAAATCATATATATTTATAATTATTAAAAATTCAAATTTGAAAATGCTTTTTAAAACATATCACATTCTTATTCACCATTCTATTATAAATAAATAGTTATTAAAAAAAAATTGATATGAAAATGTTTATAATCTTAATTATCATCCACTTATAAAAGAATAGTATAAAAAATTAAAAATGAACATGCTTTCTAAATGTTTACATCTTGATGACTTTGCAGCCTATGCTTTATTGAATATGTTCCAATATATTAAGTTTTATTCGCATCATATTGAATCATATACTTTTCATTTGACCAAAATATGTTCTTACCATTAAATCACAACATAAATCTTTTTAAACTTAAATTTTATTGGCATCACATTAAGTCCTCTACTTACCATTCTAACCAGGGCTTTACTTACCATTCAACCATATATACTAACATAAATCAATATAAACTTAAGTCTTACTATCATCATATTGAATCCTTTGCTTACCACTTAACCATAATATGTTCTTTTTTACCATTCAACAACTATACAGACTAACATATAAACCCATGTAAAACTTAAATTTTATTAGAATTGTATTAAACTAACATATAAACTCATGTAGATAGAATCACAAGTTCCGAGGAGTTCTGAACTTTTCAAAGAAACCGCGAGCTAGGGTTTTTGACAATCGCGGCCATAGCAGAGGGTAGCATGAGCACCAGAGAGGAGGGTAAGGGTACCCCCTCATACAAACAGGTAGTGGTAGACAGAGGGAAAGGGCCAAGGGGTATATTTTTCAAGGCACTAGTGACAGGCACCTCGGGATCTTACCCTGGAATAGGTCAAAAAAGGAACAAGGGGAAAAGTGAATGCATGGAAGAGGAAGCCAGAGAAAATCCGAACGCGACGCAAGACACAACGAAGACTAACCAGGCAGAAGGGTGCAGCCCGTGCAAACCCAAATCAACACTGATACCAAAGGTGATATTGAAGGATCCGCAAACGCAACTCTACAGGGATCAGATAAAGGCGCATGCGCTAATTTGCAAATTTATGGGCTTGTGGCCCACCGAGAGAGCGTTGCGCAACTTGATCAAATATCATTGGAAGCCAAATGGGGAAGTGGAGCTCCATCTGGGCTCGAAAGGTTTCTTCACAGCAATCTTCATAAACCTAGAGGACAAAGATAGAGTATTTGAAGGAGGGCCATATTTCCATGCATTAGCAGGACTGTACATGCAGCCATGGAAGGAGAATTTCTCCCCAGAAAAAGAGACCTTCAAAAAGGTATCGGTATGGCTGAGACTCTACTCCCTACCCTTAGACCATTGGTTACCCTCTACATTTGAAGCAATAGGGAATAAACTGGGGAAATACATAAAGACCGTAGAAGCCACCCTGAAGGGGAGATACACATCTTATGCAAGAATATGTATAGAGATGGATGTGTCGGGAGCACTCCCAGAAGCCATAAGCCTCGAATTCAGGGATGAGGAATGGATCCAAAACAAAGATTATGAACAGATCCCCTTCCGATGTAGAAGGTGCCATGAACATGGTCACTTGATCAGGGAATGCCCACTTAATAAAAAACAGGAAATGGGAAACCCCAAACCACAACAGGATGAGGATGGGTTTGTTAAACCAAACCCCAGAAGTAGAGCCAACAAAAAGCAGAGAAAATCCCAAGTAGGAAATAACCCAGAGGTCTGGATTACCCTGGAAGGAAGGGATAAAACCAATCAAGGGGCATAAGCCAAGAAGGATATGACAAAAGTTCAGGAAGTCAGAGAACAAACACCAAACGAGCCCACCGACCGGCCAAATAATCAGAAGGAACAAGGAAGCTGCACAAATTCAATGGAGAGAGAAATCAAAGACGACAACACTCCCATGCAAGATGCAAAGGGAGAGGCAGAAATGACACCAAGAGAAGTAGGCACAGAAGACCCAAAACTCAGAGACCTGGTGGAAAGGGAAGGGATAGATCTCATGAACATGCTGGAGCAATGGAAAAGACAGGGAGTGGACAATGTACCCACAAAGAAACTTGACCACATCCAGTACTTGTTCCTCCTAAGGGAGGAAGCCAAAGCTAGAGGTCTAAAGCGTACACACGGGGAGATTGGGAACCTAGGAGTCAAAGTCGGCGAGGTACAATCACAACTCTCACCCAAGCAGATGCGGAGGAAAAAAGGCAGGAAATCTACTAGTGTAGCCTTGCAGGAGCTTGGAGCGCTACTGATAAACTCGAGTAAGAGAAAAAAACTCTTCCCCAACTCCGCCCCGCAAGTTTAAATGAAGGTTATAACTTGGAATATAAGAGGCCTAAATAGGCCAAGAAAGCAACGAATCCTTAGAAGTAGACTAAAAAAGGAACAACCGGATCTCTACTTTATTCAAGAGACCAAGTGTAATACAGACAGAATGGAAACAATCAGTCAAAAACAATGGCTCAAGTACAAGATGGTGGCTATTGGCGGCCACCAAATGGCAGGAGGTATCCTCACCCTGTGGAACCCACAAGTACTAAGCCTAATAGCAGCCGAAGCGACAAGGCATACCCTTACAGTCTGCATGCAACTCATTGGGAACATAGAGGTGATTTTATGCACTAATGTGTATGGACCCCATGTATCAGACAAGAGGAGAGGAATGCTAAGAGACCTAGAAGATCTTAAAAACCGAGCCAACAACCTCCATTGGATCCTAGCCGGGGATTTCAACATCATCACGTCACTTGCGGAGAAAAAAGGAGGTACAAGAAGATTGGATAGAGATGTGGAGGAGTTCTCAAAATTCATAGACACAATGGAGATGGTAGATCTGAAAACCAATAATGGCCAGTTCGCCTAGAACAATAAGCAAATGAGCCAGCATCAGGTAGCAACAAGGCTCAACAGATTCCTAGTGTAAGAGTCAATCATTATGCAGGGGATAACCTTAGACTGCAACATCCTTCCATGGGGGGGATCTGATCACTGGCTAGTGCAACTGNCAACATCATCACGTCACTTGCGGAGAAAAAAGGAGGTACAAGAAGATTGGATAGAGATGTGGAGGAGTTCTCAAAATTCATAGACACAATGGAGATGGTAGATCTGAAAACCAATAATGGCCAGTTCGCCTAGAACAATAAGCAAATGAGCCAGCATCAGGTAGCAACAAGGCTCGACAGATTCCTAGTGTAAGAGTCAATCATTATGCAGGGGATAACCTTAGACTGCAACATCCTTCCATGGGGGGGATCTGATCACTGGCTAGTGCAACTGGAAGCAGGCTTCCAGACCACACCAAAGAACGAACCTTTTAGATTTGAGAAATTCTGGATGGAACACCCGACTTTCAAGGAAAGAATCAAACAGTGGTGGCATGAGGAGCAAGCAGAGCAAGGGACAAGGATGTTCAAACTCTACAAAAAACTAAAATATATCAAATATAGGCTCAAGGAGTGGAACAAGAACACTTTTGGGAATATAAACCAAGAGAAGAACAACATTGAAGAAAAAATGAAAAAGCTCGAGGAAACCTGCATTTCAGAGGGCTACAATGAAAAGAGAAAAAAGGAGGAGATCCAGATGACCCGCGAATGCGATGAATGGTGCCAGCAAGAAGAAACTCTCTGGCGACAAAAGTCCTGGATCGGATGGTTAAAGGAAGGAGAAAGGAACACCAAGTTTTTTCATAGAACAACCATGGCAAGAAGAGCCCACAAAAAAATCTTGAAGATTAGGGACCAGGATGGCATAGAAAGAGAGTCCCATAAGGACATCGAAACAACCACTTCCAAGGGATAGCCCAAGAACCCAACCAAGATAGAACGGAGGCCATACAAAAGGTAATCCAACATATCCCACGCCTGGTAACAAACGAAAAAAACAAAAACCTGAACAAGCCCATTGCAGAGGAGGAAATAGATCAAGCACTCCAGGAAATGCCTAATGGAAAAGCCCCATGCCCAGATGGTTTCACAGTGGACTTCTTCAAACCCTGCTAGGAAGTTGTCAAACATGACGTTTATCGGGTAGGACTCTAGAAGGTCAGCCTCCATTTTGAAAGCACTAAATGCTATAAGGATTACACTCATCCCCAAAGAAAATGAAGCCAAAACCCATGATCATTACAAACCTATAGTGTTGTGCAATGTGGTGTATAAGATAATTTCCAAGGTCATAGAAAATAGATTGAAACCACTTTTACCCACACTGGTTTCACAAGAGTAGGTAGGTTTTGTGGAAGGTAGGCAAATAATGGACAATATTATCCATGCTCACGAACTTATCCACACCCTGAAGTTTCAGAAAAGAGGGGGAATGATATACAACTAGACCTAGCAAAATCCCAGCTGGCACTATGTGGTCAGGACCCTGGAAGCCTTCGGCTTCACCCAGCACTGGATTAGATGGATAGTCAACCTAGTATCCACGACAAGCTTCTAGCTACTAGTAAATGGATCCCCTGCCAAACCTTACTGGCCCACGAGAGGCATCAGATAGGGAGACTCGCTATCCCCCTTCCTTTTCATCTTAATGATGGAAGGACTCAGTCTAAGCATAAAAAGCGCAACCGCAACAGGGGAAATAAAAGGTATCAAACCCTATGAGAATTGCCCAACTTCTACACACCAACAGTTTGTGGATGATACCTTACTTCATGGCATGCCCACGGTCAAGGAAGCGAAAGCCTACAAAAGAATCTTAGACGATTTTGGGGAAGCCTCAGGGGCAGAGATAAACTAGTCCAAATCTATGATCTTCTTCTTTAATACCAATCCTACTATCCAAAGGAATTTGGCCAACATCTTGGGCTTTGAATGCAAAGCCCTCCCAACCAAGTACTTGGGCATGCCCCTGACAGACAAATCCTACAAGCTATCAACATGGGAAGGAATAGTCAACAAGCTACAAAATCAGGTAAAAAATTGGACGTACAGATCCCTCAACCTAGCCGGAAGATTTATCCTAACCAAGTCGGTTTTGTAGGATATCCCAACCTTCATGATGTCAGTTTTCCCAGCCCCCAGGGGGATTCTACAAAAAATAAGAACCATACAAAGAGAATTCCTGTGGCGAGGAGTGAAAACAAGGGAAAAATGAGCACTGGTGGCTTGGGAGAAGGTTTGTAAACAAAAAAGAAAAGGAGGCTTGGGGCTACATGACCCGCAAGTGACTAATGACGCCTATGGGGCAAAACTCTGGTGGCGATGGGTCAAAGAAATGACCATGTCATGGGTCAACCTGTGGAAGGAAAAGTATGCCCCAGACATTTGTGACCAAGACAAAATCTGCTTCAAAGGCACTAGGGAAGGTTCTGCCATCTGGAACTTATCTTGGCGCAACAAGACCTGGATCTAGACACACAACTTTTGGGAAATAAGGAATGGCAGAACCGCCCGATTCTGGGAGGATGCCTGGCAACAGGAACCCAGAATGGAAAAACTGAGCCGGGAGGCACTCCAACAAGAGACGATGGAGCAAGGCAAAACATGAGTCTACCATTACTGGAAACAAGAAACATATCGCAACAAATGGTGAATCTGGAACAGTCTCATTCCATAGACTAGAGACCAGACCGCAACAACAGTTAAAGAGGTGGAGGAGGAATTGGGGAGACAAAAAATTGTAGTCACAGATGGAGATGACCAGCTGAGATGGGGGCACAAAGCCGATGGGAAATTCAATCTGAAAGAAGTACGCCACTGCATAGCGAACCAGGACCAAGAAGACTCGATGCATCAATGGGACAAGCTCTAGAACAACCCCCATTGGCCAAAAATAAAAATCTTTTAGTGGCTAATACTACACAACCGAATCCTAACTTGGGAAAACCTAAAGAAGAGAGGCTTCATAGGCCCTTCAAGATGTCACCTATGTGAAGAAAAGGAGGAAACAACAAACCATCTCCCGGATGAATGTCCCTACACAACAAAAGTCTGGGACTGGGCGATAAGCATTTTCTGACAGTCTAATAGGATCAGAGGTAATATTTTCGCAATTATAAACACATGGAAGGAAAACTACAATGAAAACGAAGAGGTGAATCTCTGTTGGACCCTCATTCTCGGCATGGTCATTTGGGCAATATGGAAGGAACGAAACCGACGCATCTTCAGGAACCAAAGATGGATGACATAAAAGATTAAGGAAACAATAATAGACATGAAAAGAGAAACGGTACAGAGCCACAACTGCCAGACAGGAGGAGCGCAACTCATAGATCGAGATCTCACAATTCTAGAGGCTTTTCAACTGAAAGGAGGACG
This sequence comes from Picea sitchensis, assembly GCA_010110895.2. Taxonomy (NCBI): domain Eukaryota; kingdom Viridiplantae; phylum Streptophyta; class Pinopsida; order Pinales; family Pinaceae; genus Picea; species Picea sitchensis. The sequence goes on along the minus strand of SNQJ01S0034843.1, from coordinate 23,440 downwards.
CAACCCCAATCAGGTAAGACGGTTGCCACAACTACAAATAGGTGAGTGCAACTGGAAACCGCCACCAGAGGGATCTCTCAAGCTAAATTTTGACGGGGTGTCGAAAGGTAACCCAGGACAGATAGGTACGAGGGTAGTAATCAGGGACAGTCAAGGAAAAATTATCAGGCTATACACCTTGAGTCTAGGGAACTCAACCAACAACGCAACGAAATTTGGAGCCCTGGATACCGGCCTTGAGATACTACATCGGGAAGGGATGAACAATGTAATAGTGGAAGGAGATTCAATGTTGGCTATCAACATAGTAAGGAAACTCCAAAACGTCACCAGAGTGGGAAAAATTCAGAGGCACTGGCGCTTGGCGTATTCCCTGCAAAAAATACAAGAGCCTTTGTAGACGGGGATCACAATGGAGTTGCGCTGGGTCCGAAGGTCAACAAATGGACCAGCGGATAGAATTTCTAATGAAGGGGGTCGACAAGGAAGGATCTGAATTGGATTCCACATGAAGTAACATCCTGAATGGCCAGTTTCAGAAGGACTGCACCCAACTAGCGGCAAAGGACTATGACAACAGCCGAAGTACGAACTACCACATTGAGGCTTGAGGCACATAATTAATTGAAGGGCAAGCAGAATCCAGGCAGAATCCGATAGGACACCATTTCAACACGAGTTACAATGTAGATCACGGTCACACCACAAGAGGTGGTACGACACCACAGTCCAGTCAATAGAATGAAGTACAGGGGTTGGTGATGGGAGAGCGGAAAGGGTAATCCACAGATGACAAAAAATGGAGATCAAAAGGATAGCCCGAGGGCAGGAATGGGGACACCTCATCCATGCACAGGTCTCGTGGGAGGAAATGATTGGCGTACAATGTGCAAGGTGAAGGATTGGCGCAGGGATGACGACAGGATTCCCAAGCACAAACACTTTGAAACAGTGAAAAAGGACCAAAAGGTATGCCTTTACGGGAGAACCATGATTACCAGGATAAGATCACATCCTGGAAAACACCTTAAAAGAAGAAGCATCATGGATAGCTACAAGCCAACGAGCAACAATTTCAGAGACCAGGAAGGGGCGAATAGAAGTAGAGGATGAAGTCAAGAAAGAAGCCACTGCATTCAAACAAAGATGGTAAGAAGGAAGACTACCCAAAGTAAGAGGGGGCCTTTGGGGGAGGAACCTCCAACAAGTGCCTGAAAGATCACTAGAATGGAACAGGCGACCGGGGAGGCCAAAGGCACCTTTCTTGAGCAGGTCGATACAAAGGGAAAAGAGGTCATTGACAGGTGGGAGCGGGAAGTCAACACTAAGCACCAGGGCAAAGCCTAGGTGAAACTCATCCGAGAAGCAGACGGGATAAGGGACCCAGGGGCCACACAGCCTAGGAAAACCCTCTACCACAAAACGGTGGAGGAATCCTGGCATACAAAAATGTTGATAAGTAAGCTGAGAGCTTACAAGAATGAGACCAACAGGGTGGAAAACCGTTGCCACAAGAAGGAGCTCACATAAATTCTGAGCCACCTCAACAACCTGGAGGCCAGTGCAAGTAGAATAGTTGAGGACCAGAGGAACCAAAGTGAAAAAGTGGAACGACTTGCTGGACAATTCCAACTTTACATTCGCTATGTCCACCACATGGACATCACTCCAACAGATCAATGTGGAACACCAACCTACATTAGAAAGCTGCACACGGTGGAGCAGAAAAAGGAGAACGAGGCAAGAAAGGAAGGAGATGAAAGCCATCCAATCTTCTTGGAATAGTGCAGCCTCAACCCAAGGTCATTTTGTTTATCAGTATATGAGCAACCCCTGTCATATGTTCTTGTTTTTATGTATATCTTATGGTATAAGTTTTTGTTTTCAAACGAGTTTTCAGAGACTGGGTCAGTTTCCCAGGGTGGCGGCCCAACTCTCCCCTCGCTTATGTAGATAGCGCAACTTCGGGACCCCTGATCTGGTTTCCTTTTTGACAGATCAAGGGATACCCCCGTCCCTTTTTGTAACATAATTTTCTCAGTAATATAGAATCTCAACTCACTTACAAAAAAAAAACCATATAAACCCATGTAAAACTTAAATTTTATTAGAATTGTATTAAATCCTCTAAGGTTTTGGTTACCATACAAACCATGTAAACCTAAATTATATTGCATCACATTGAGTTCATTATTATTCAACCACAATACAATCTTAGTTACCATTCAACCATATATACTACCATAAACTCATATAAACATAAATTTCATTAACATCACATTGAACCTTTTACACATTATTTGATGACATTCTTACTTACCATTTAATTATAGACTATTAAAACTATTGAAAATGAATAAATTTGAAAAATGAAAAAAATAAATTAATAAAATAAAATCTATTAGAAAATTAAGTAGGGTGATACTTTTAGAAAACACTTTGTTGATTTTCAACCTATATTACATATGGATTAATATAAATGTAAATCTAAATTTCATTATTATTATAATTTAATATTAAATATGGATTAATATAAATGTAAATTTAAATTTTATTATTATTATATTAAATTATAAATAATTATTATAAATAAATTTAGAAAACAAAAATAAATAAACTCTAACATTATTAAAAAATTGAGTATAGAAATATTTTTAAAATTAATTTGTTAATCTTAAACTTTAAATATTAGATATATTGAATATAGACTAATATAAGTTTTCATTTATCATTTAATTATAATAGTTTTCATTTATCATTTAATTTATATATTATTTAATCACAATATATTTTTACATATCATTTAACTATAATACATTAATATTTATCATTTAATTTAATTTTTTAAATATTATTTAATCATAATATATTTTTATTTACCATTTACCCATAATACATTATCCTTTCCCATTTAATCTACTTACCATTCAACTATAACACAATCTTACTTACCATTCAATTCTATAACTGAAGTTGATGTTAAAAACAAAATGAAAAAGTATGAAATACATGACCTTCCTAGTAAAAGCATGAAAGTACAAAGTTATTAAAAAGTTAAGTGGGGCACGATTTACGTATTATTAAGTAGTAATAGTTTTATTTTAATGTGCGATAACTATTAATGAAGTATATATTAAAAAAACATATTTTAAGAAAGATTAATAAAATATATATTGAAAAAAATATTTTAATAGAGAATATCTAAGTAAAAAAATACTCTCCTCTTATGTCACCTAATAATCCATAATGTCCTCTGGAAAGCATGATAAAGCTTATCAAAACCTTTACATGGCATACACTATCTATATCATGGAAAAATAAAAAATATATTGAAGTCATTAGAGTCCAAAGAATTTCACTATCACAAAAGTACATAAAAATATAAAAAATATATTGAAGTCATTAGAGTCCAAAGAATTTCACTATCACAAAAGTACATAAAAATATTGAAGTATGACATAAACTAGTGATTTTTTTTAAGAAAAAATGGAATATGGAAGAATTTAAAGAAATGTTCATCCTTGAACCTTTGTACATGCCATGCCACGAAGACCTTCTAATTTTCCATTTCTTTCCCTATAAATTTGTTGAAAAATTCGATTAAATTAAAATTTAATTAGAGGGTTTGAATATCATCAAGTGTATAGGACTCAACATGAAACTTTCCAAATTATTGATGCCAAACAAAAAAAAAAATTGATTAAATTAAAATTTAATTAGAGGAGTTGAATATCATCAAGTGTAGGTTTCAACATGAAACTTTCCAAATTATTGATGACTCATATCTAGTTTATTACCACCATCACATTCATGAATCTTTCGAATCCGAAGAAAATCAAAATATGAAAATGAAAACAATGCACTTCTTTTCATTTTGATGAAAACTATCCGAGGAAGGGAAAATAGATTTCCCTTTTCGCAATTTAAATCAAAACAACAATCACTTAAACCAAATGAGACTGCCAATATAATCCAAAAACAATTTCAGACCCAAAAATCAAAACCACCACTCCCATGCAACTTTTTAAAAGAACCCCAAAATACTAAAAATTGACAATGCAACACAATTTCCTCTTTGATTTCACTTATAAAACAAATGAAAACTAAGAATGAAAAGCTCAATCCACTCAGGATATGAAAAGTCGTGCAATTTTAGCAAGGTCATTATTCCCAAGCCAACACCAATGCAACTTTTGAAAGGAAATCCCAAAATGCTAAAGAAAAATGACCATGCAATGTAATTTTCTTTTTTGATTTCACTTATAATGCAAATGAAAACTAAGAATGCAAATAAAAATCAGATCAAACAAAGAGATGCACTACAGTTTGGCAAGGTCACCATTTGCAAGACAATGGTGATGCAAATCACCTAAAAATGAATATTTTTATGTGAGGCTTCTAAATCCACATGATGAACCAAATGAGACAAGAAGCACATGACCAGACACACACAAGACAATTATAGATGCCCCGGAACCTCCTCAAGCGAAGACAACCTGATCTAAAGAAAAAATGCCAAAAAGCTTCGAGAAACACACCTACAAGACTTGGCCATGGGTTTCTTCTAAGCAACAAGCGACCAAATTAGTGTGTTCATAGGTTTTCAATATGAAACAAGTGACTAGAAGGTTTGGCCATGGGTTTCATAAAGGAAACTTGCAAGTGGTCATGACTATTATAAGGGACAAAAGAGACCAGGGTGTAGTTTGAGAAAAAAACTCAAACTCAACCCAGATCTAAGGGAATTCAGACTCGCTTGTACTAAAAAAAATTAATACATAGCAAAGAGCCTATAATAATTTACAGGGATGAAAAATAGTCAAGGAAACTCCTCAAAAGAAAAAGAAGAAAACCAAGTTCCTTCCCTAGTGGAGTCGCCAATTCTGTTGTAGAGAAACTTGTCTACTAATAAACAAGCCCTCTCACTAACCTTATTACAATCAGTGAAAGACTGTAGGATAAACAACTATGGATTCCATATAGATCTAATGCATACAAAAATGATATGATGAGATAGATGAGAATGAGGAATCCAACTTACCTTTTCTTAATGGTTGTTCAATCATATCCTTATGAAGAAGCTCTTTAGATCCAACTCATATGTAGCCTATTATACCTACTACCTATGCATAAGAAAAACAACAGCAGAGGGGATTGTGTCCCACGAGGTTCAACTATTTACTCTTGGTGCTGCCTTTGTTTGGTCAACGAGATCTAAAAAAACTTTCTCAAACCTTTTGACACATAAAAGATAATTGCATGCAAAGATATCTCATATAATACCTCAAGTAATACTATATATGGGTGTGTGCACAAAGTTGGTGGACGAAAAAAGTGGCAAGGGGGTCAGTAGGAATGCACACTTGCATGAACACACGTGTGTTCTTAGGAATGTGCACACGTTCTTGATTATATAGGTTTAGAAAATCTCGAACCTCCAGTCATCATGGAAGCAAACTCATTGGTTGGAATGCATGCACGTTCCTTTGTCCTACCATTTTTAACCTGTCGTAGACACGATTTGTGCCTATTTGCACACATCACGCTCACATTTTTACCGTCATTGAGCAAAGACATAGGAGGATAAAAGTGAGGATCTTGCCACAGTGTCCCACTCAAGCCAGGTATGTTTGATTTCTCTTATTTTCCTCCTAATTTAGTAATTTTTAGTTTTATTAAATTAATTTAATATATTATAAAAGAATCTAAATTATATAAATTTGCAATCTTATAGAGAAATATCTTCTATAAAATTTAGAGAGAGTCACCTCTTACATTTTCTAACATTTCCCCTTTAAAAATAACTGTAGAGAATTTACAAGAAATGTGATTATTTTATGGTTTTTTTTTTTATTTCTTAAAATATGTATTGATGTTTTTTTTTTTTTAATTTTCTATTTTAATTTTAAAGTAATCAACCTAATTTACATGCCAGGCCTTATTAGATTGTAGCATATATTATAAAATGCAACCTAGAGACAATGTAAACCCCTCACAAGAAGGTCGAGGCGAAGAAAACCCCAACCCAACACAACCACCCAACATAGACACACAAATTGATGAGGGGTTGGCCATATCGAGAAAAACTGTAAATGAATTAAGGGGCATGAGAGAACCTAGCAGAGAGTCCTTGACAACTTCCTTGGACGTCATTGTGAGGTCCATTGCAAGTGCCAAAGGGAAATTAACTTCTATTTCTCAATACAGAGCTAGAATGTACGAGTTTTACCGCTTTGGACTAGATAGAAACTAAGTTAGAGACTTGGGTATTTCAAAACAAGAACAAATGTCTCTTTTTATTGATCCCTGAACTAGACAACAACCACATGTCAACAAGAAACACATTTTCATTGACTGGTGCATCCACCCACAAATTAATCAACATTGGATGGATAGGTGGTACATGGTATTTGATAAACCTCCTTGCAATAATAGGGAGGTGCCTTATATTTTTTGAGAAAATTATGGGTCACCACGTCAACTACTTTGACATTGGTGACTTCTAGGGGGTGGGTTGAGGGTCTGCACAGGACCGAGAGCATGCTAGGTGCAATCCCATGTTAGGTCCTCGTCCCCCTAGGCGAAGGCTCTACCCCCCTGTCCAACATTCTTCTATTGCAGAGAGATTACAAGAAGTACATGTATCTATATCATCATTGACTCTAAGCCTAATGCAACATGGTAGCTTTGTTGTACTATCTCAGCAAGAGGTGCATGTCAATGACATTGATAGAGGGGTTAGAGATTCACCTCGTACAACATAGTGTAGTGAGGAGAGGGAACATGGACATAATAGTCATCCATGTGAACCTCACTGATGCTTGAGTTGTGGGAAAACTTGTTATGGTCCTATTGAGGCTAGTGGAAAAGAGAGATTCATGGAGGAGGTTAGTACCTTAACCATATCTATATTATTTATGTTATATATTTGTATAGTATAATGTGTATTGATATGGATATTTTATTATATGTTGTTTTGCAGTTGCTACGCTCATGTAGCAGACCCTCTATTCCCATGGATGCATTAGTGTCTGTCTTCACCACTTATGCAACAATAAAGGCTATATGCTCAATCGGTCTACCCCATACATAGGTATGTGTCACATTTGATAAATTCACCATAGTGATTCTTTATTTTATGGCATCCTCAAATTTTTAATGTTCTTGTGTTTCTACAGGTTGTGGGAACAAGTGATGTTGAGCAATGCCCACCTAGGATGGACAAGTCACTTGCATCACATGTATCATGTGTAGAGTTAAATCATGTTTAAATCTCAAATTTGTTGTATTTATGTTGTTGAATTTTACCATTTTGTACACAGTTCAATATTGTTAATATGTATGTAGGCTACTAATAGTTTTGCTAGTTTTAGTACTAGTCCACTCCGTGGGAAACTGACCACAACTTATGGGTTACCTTACTCTATAGAAAGGGTTCTTCATCACTTGTGTTGGACAATTGATTTGGAAAATTGGGTTTCTTTGATGTCAACCCTTGAAACATTCGAGATACCCCAAATTTGTGATCGAGATTGATGGTAAGTTAGTTGTCATTGATGTCAAGAAGAGTGGTTGATGTCAACAAGTGTCATGGGTGTATTTGGATGAGTTTCCAAAGTGGTCCCCTTATGGTGTAGCTATAAGCATGGCCCTTATGGAAAGAAGATTTGAAGAAGTCTACAAGAAACCCATAGGTGTGGTTATGGAACCCGAAGTTGATCAAGGAATAAGGACATGAACGACAACATAAATGTAGATATTACCTTCATAGATGGTTAATACTCATCATTTCATTTCATATGATAGGTGGTAGACCACGTGGTTCCCCATGGTTAGGGATATATGTCCTCATGAAGTTGGAAGCCCTGAAGAATGGTCAAGAAGCCCCTAGTTGGTTACAAGTCATTAATGAAAGGGTTAAGTGGTGGTAACAAGAAACCCCTAAAATAAGGAAATAGGTTACTTAGAAAAAGTATAAATACACCTAAAGGATTATCTCATAAGTACATTCACACACACATTCTATTGAATATCTCTATGTGAATAAGTGATATGGTTTATCTTTTTATTGGAAAATCTGAGGTCGAATCTAAGGTAACAAGTTTGAGGTTGCAAAGGAAGGTCGAAGGTGAAATTCTCAGAGTTGCAACAAATGTGAGTAACCCTATTTTCTGAGGTATCCACGAGTTACAGGTCAATAGGGCATTGATGTACGCGGGTTGTAGTGGAGGAAAGAGTGGATATCTGTGGGCAGTAGAGGAGCAAGTCATGGATCTGTGAAAAGTCTTTTAAAAGATTGAGAAGTGGTGCTTGTATTAGGTTGTTGATGCCCAAGTTGGTCTACTCATGTGTTATTTGATACAACAAGGTGTCTACAGGATTAGAGGTATGCTTATGTGTTAGTTTTAAGGCTTATTCTTATGTTGTTATGGCACTGTTGACCAAAATTTGGTCACCTATATATATATTCTCGCTCCTGGAATAATAAAAATAAAATGATATTGGAAGATGAATATTTTTGAACTATTATATGATCATTGCATAGCCCTTGGTATCAGCTTCGCCATGCATTTCACGGAATCAAAATTAGAGTCTCCATGAGCAAGATACACATACTTCTGTCCAGAAGTCTAATGGAGGTATTACAAAAAGAAATATGAAAAATGTTCTCTCCTCTCTTTTCCCTTCACCTCTATTCATCCTCTCATTTTATACTTAGTCATTTTTCCCATTGTCTCATTACTTTCATATTCCCCTTATCATTTTCCACAATCAACCACTTTTCCTTATTCCTTTTCACATTCACATTCATTTCCCTTTTCCTTATTTCTTTTCATTTTTCATATTTTTCATATTTCTTTCCATATTTCACGTGACCCATAATATATTTTCTAGACCTTTTGATTTTTCATATTTTCCATATTTATTTCCATATTTCATGTGACCCATTATATTCTTTCCAGACTTGGTCTTATTTACTATGGCTCACTGCAGGTTCACTGGTTCGTGGGTTGGTGAGGGTTGATAATATTTTTTTCATATGTTATATGCAAGTCCCTTCGACTGATTCTCAAGACTTCGAACATTTTACAACTTATTTTTAATACTATTTACCTCTCCTCTCCACTTCACCTACACTTAAATTTTTTCACACAAGACTTAGATAATTTTACAACTTCTTTTTAATACTATTTACCTCTCCTCTCCACTTCACCTACACTTAGAATTTTTCACACTCATTTCTTACTATGTATTACCACGAGTCCTCTATCACCTACCTCTGCATTCACGTAAACCCGTGAACCTGCCATATTATTTTAATAATATTTTTCCTATCCTAAGTTCTATGAGGAAAATATCCAAGTGACACATGACACTTTATTAACCAATGAGATACATCCACATGGCAGTTAATGGATGGTGCCACATGGCAACTAATTAATGGAGACACGTGACAACATATAAGAAGTGACACATGGAGTAATCTTATTGGATGGCATATGGAAGATTCTTATTAACAGATTGTTGGCCTACCGAGTGATGACATGTGGCAACATTTGGTTGGGTGACTCATCATTGTTGACTGGGAATGCAAAATTATTATTATATTCAACAATTTTCCAAGGGTCRAATCCTCCAAGCTCCATAGTTCCTTCTCTTCTTATGTTTCTTGCTAAGTGTATCAAACACTTAGTTTTATATATAATGAAGAATCTAATATCCCAATGCATGTGGGATATAATTTCAAACTAAAAAGTCGAATTTTATGAAGGGAAGCACGAAATTTATCCATGGGCCCACATTTGCCCATCAATTTTGATCGACAATGGCTGAGCGTTGATCTTGCGAAGGACATAAATTGAGCTTCGTGTGTTGGAATCATGCAAAATTTATATCATTGGAAAGATATTTCAGCGTAAAATATGGTGGTATAGGTTTCAAGAGATGAAAGTTGATACATTTTTCTCATAAATTAAAATACCAGTTAGCTTCATTTTTTAATGGGCCCGTGTAACAACTCAACTTCACAAGCTCATATCTTGAGATCCGGGCTATGGATTTGGGAAAATTTTATATCGTTGGAAATCTAAGATGATGAAGAGAAAATCAGTTATGGTTAAAACGTTGGCTTTCACTTCCAAAAAATTAAATTACAGTCGTCCTATTTTAATGGGAAATTAATTGTGAAAATAAAAGTTTATTTAAAAAAAAAATTATTAAAAAGGGAAAGAAACAGTTGAGATGGTTCCTGTAACCATAAATCAAGACAATAAAAGTACAACATTAAGAAAGTGAAGAAGGAATATATTGTAGGAGAGACCATCATAATAATTTTATGCTTATCAGATCTTTCTTTCTTTATCTAGTCCTTCATCCAATTACTCTGCTTATTTGAACATAAAGGTTTAACAGAAGACTGATAACTTCTCTTTGCTTCTTACCAGGTCTTGTTGTTATTTTTACCACCCACCATATTCGTTCTAAAAGATTCATTCTTGTGTATATTTTCTTTATGGTCCGTGAGAGCCCCAATCCTAGTCTTTAAGAGAAACACATTTTAAATTTCGAAGAATATGTAACAGACTATATATTTCTAGAAATTTCAAGAGAGCTACTTCGGGAACGATCTCGACTCTACTTTGTAACCCTGATTTTTTAATATAAAGTATTTGAGGTTGATCTACCATTATCTTTATTTGAGCTGCCCATGTTCACTCTTTTAAAGTTCTCTGATGCATGCAAACAATCTTCTTTTTATTTTTATGTGATTATAAATCTTTATTTTAAACTATGATGGATGTGAGGAAATTTTTCTTTTTTTCTTTAAATGTGTGAATGTGCTCGGTTCCTGGTCCTTTCTTAGGAACTTTTTTTAGAAAAGGAAACAAACATTTTCCTTTAATTTTTCTTGCAAGTTTTATATTTCTTTGAGTACCACAACAAACTTCTATAAAGTCCCATATTCTGAGAACCTAAATTCCCAAGAAAATCGTAAAGAAAAGAGGAGTACCACCTCTATAAAAACGTAGGGAAATTTACATCCTTGTGAGATTGTCGTTTCGATCCTAACGGATTCAAGCGTCAACTTGTACATGCTTGAAGAATGTCATAGTAGTGATTATGCATGATACACCTTAGTGATAGTATAATACATTGTTACAAGCACATCTTGGATACTTGGCATATATGGTATATGAGTGATATGTCATATGTTTGATGGTATCTCTTTGTAATATCCTAATAAAATAAAATCTATTAGAAAATTAACTTGATGTTAGAAAATTAATAAAATAAAATTTATAGAAAATAAATTTTATAAATCAACTTGATGTTAAAATAAAAATGAAAAAGTATGAAATACATGACCTTCCTAGTAAAAGCATGAAAGTACAAAGTTATTAAAAAGTTAAGTAGGGCACGATTCACGTATTATTAAGTAGTAATAGTTTTATTTTAATGTGATGATGACTATTAATGAAGTATATATTAGAAAAAACATATCTTAAGAAAGATTCATAAAATATATATTTAAAAAAATATTTTAAAAGAGAATATCTAAGTAAAAAAATACTTTACTCCTATGTCACCTAATAATCCATAATGTGCATTGGAAAGCATGATAAAGCTTATCAAAACCTTTACATGGTATATACATGGAAAAATAAAATATATATTGAAGTCATTAGAGTCCAAAGTACATAAAAATATTGATGTATGACATAAACTAGTGAAATGTTTTAAGAAAAAATGGAATATGGAAAAATTTAAAGAAATGTTCATCCTTGAACTCTTGTACATGCCATGCCACGTAGACCTTCTAATTCTCCATTTCATTCCGTATAAATTTGTTGAAAAACTCGATTAAATTAAAATTTAATTAAAGGGTTTGAATATCATCAAGTGTAGGTCTCAATATGAAACTTTCCAAATTATTGATGCCAAAAAAAAAAAATTGATTAAATTAAAATTTAATTAGAGGGGTTGAATATCATCAAGTGTAGGTTTCAACATGAAACTTTCCAAATTGTTGATGTCTCATATCTAGTTTATCATCATCATTGTGTTTATGAATTTTTCAAATCCAAAGAAAATCAAAATATGAAAATGAAAACAATGCACTTCTTTTCATTTCAATGAAAACTATCCGAGGAAGAGATAATAGATTTCCATTTTCACAATTTAAAACAAAACAACAATCACTTAAACCAAATGAGACTGCCAATATAATCCAAAAACAATTTCAAACCCAAAAATCAAAACCAACACTCCCATGCAACTTTTTAAAAGAACCCCAAAATACTAAAAATTGACCATGCAACACAATTTCCTCTTTGATTTCACTTATAAAGCAAATTAAAACTAAGAATGAAAAGCTCAATCCACTCAGGATATGAAAAGACATGCAATTTTAGCAAGGTCATTATTCGCAAGCCAACACCAATGCAACTTTTGAAAGGAAATCCCAAAATGCTAAAGAAAAATGACCATGCAATGTAATTTTCTTTTTTGATTTCACTTATAATGCAAATGAAAACTAAGAATGCAAAGAAAAATCAGATCAAACAAAGAGATGCACTACAGTTTGGCAAGGTCACCATTCACAAGACAATGGTGATGCAAATCACTTAAAAATGAATATTTTTATGTGAGGCTTCAAAATCCACATGATGAACCAAACGAGACAAGAAGCAAATGACTAGACACACACAAGACAATTATAGATGCCCTGGAACCTCCTCAAGTGAAGACAACCTGATCTAAAGAAAAAATGCCAAAAAGCTTCCAAAAAGACACCTACCTGGACTTGGCCATGGGTTTCTTCTAAGCAACAAAAGCCCAATTTAGTGTGGCCACGGGTTGTCAATATGAAACAAGTGACTAGAAGGTTTGGCCATTGGTTTCATAAAGGAAACTTGAAAGTGGTCTTGACTATTATAAGGGAAAAAAGAGACCAGGGTGTAGTTTGAGAAAAAAACTCAAACTCAACCCAGATCTAAGGGAATTCAGACTCGCTTGTACTAAAAAAAATTAATACATAGCAAAGAGCTTATAATAATTTACAGGGATGAAAAATAGTCAAGGAAACTCCTCAAAAACAAAAGAAGAAAACCAAGTTCCTTCCCTAGTGGAGTCGCCAATTTTGTTGTAGAAAAACTTGTCTACTAATAAAAAAGCCCTCTCACTAACCTTATTACAATCAGTGAAAGATTGTAGGATAAACAACTATGGATTTCATATAGATCTAATGCATACAAAAACAATATGATAAGATAGATGAGAAGGAGGAATCTAGCTTACCTTTTCTTGATGGTTGTTCAATCGTATCCTTATGAAGAAGCTCTTTAGATCCAACTCATATGTAGTCTCTTATACCTACTACCTATGCATAATAAAAACAACAAAACTTTCTCAAACCTTTTGACACATAAAAGATAATTGCATGCAAAGATATTTCATCTAATACCTCAAGTAATACTATATATGAGCGTGTGCACAAAGTTGGTGGACGAAAAAGTGGCAAGGGGGTCAGTAGGAACACACACTCGCTTGAACGCGTGTGTGTTCTTAGGAATGCACACGCGTTCCAGATTATATAGGTTTAGAAAATCCTGAACCTCCACTCATCTTGGAAGCATGCTTGTTGGCTGGAATGCGTGCACGTTCCTTTGTCCTACCATTTTTAACCTATCATAGACACGATTTGTGCCTATTTGCACACATCACACTCACATTTTTACCCTCATTGAGAAAAGAGATAGGAGGAGAAAAGTCAAGATCTTGCCACCATGTCCTACTCAAGCCAGGTATGTTTGATTTCTCTTATTTTCCTCCTAATTTAGTAATTTTTACTTTTATTCAATTAATTTAATCTATTATAAAAGAATCTAAATTATATAAATTTGTAATCTTATAGAGAAATCTCATCTATAAAAATTAGAGAGAGTCACCTCTTACATTTCCCTTTTAAAAATAACTGTAGAGAATTTACAAGAAATGTGATTATTTTATGTTTTTATGTTTTTATTTTTTTTATTTCTTAAAATATGTATTGATGTTTTTTGTAATTTTCTATTTTAATTTTAAAATGATCGACCTAATTTACATGCCATGCCTTATTAAATTGTAGCATATATTACAAAATGCAACCCAAAGACAATGTAAACCCCTCACAAAAAGGCCAAGGTGAGGAAAACCCCAACCCAACACAACCACCCAACATAGACACACAAATTGATGAGGGGTTGGCCATATCAAGAAAAACTGTAAATGAATTAAGGGGCATGAGAGAACCTAGGAGAGAGTCCTTGACAACTTCCTTGGACGTCATTGTGAGGTCCATTGCAAGTGCCAAAGGGAAATTAACTTCTATTTCTCAATACAGAGCTAGAATGTACGCGTTTTACCGCATTGGACTAGATAGAAACCAAGTTAGAAACTTGGGTATTTCAAAACAAGAATGGATGTTTCTTTTTATTGATCCTTGAACTAAAAAACAACCACCTGTCAACAAGAAACACATTTTCATTGACTGGTGCATCCACCAACAAATTAGTCAACACTAGATGGATAGGTGGTACATGGTATTTGAAAAACCTCTTTGCAATAATAGGGAGGTGCCTTTATATTTTTTGAGAAAATTATGGGAATAATTTATTATGGGTCACCATGTCAACTACTTTGACATTGGTGACTTCTAGGGGGTGGGTCGAGGGTCTGCACAGGACCGAGATCATGTTAGGCATGATCCCATGTTAGGTCCTCGTCCCCCCAAGTGAAGGCCTGACCCCCCTGCCCAACATCCTTCTATTGCAAAGAGATTACAACAAGTACATGCAGCTATATCATCATTGACTCGAAGCCTAGTGCAAAATAGTAGCTTTGTTGTACTATCTCGGCAAGAGATGCATGTCAGTGGCATTGATAGAGGGGTTGGAGCTTCACCTCATACAACATAGTGTAGTGAGGAGAGGGAACATGGACATGATAGTCGTCCATGTGAACCTCACCGATGCTCGAGTTGCACGAAAAATTGTTATGGGCCTATTGAGGCCAGTGGCCAAGAGAGATTCATGGAGGAGGTTAGTATCTTAATCATATCTATATTATTTATGTTATATATTTATATAATATAATGTGTATTTATATTGATATTTTATTATATGTTGTTTTGCAGTTGCTATGCTCATGTAGTAGACCCTCTACGCCCATGGATGCATTAGTGTCTATCTACACCACTTATGAAACAATAAAGGTTAGATGCTCAATCGGTTTACCCCATACATAGGTATGTGTCACATTGGATAAATTCACCATAGTGATTCTTTATTTTATGGCATCCTCAAATTTTTAATGTTCTTGTGTTTCTACAAGTTGTGGGAACAAGTGATGTCGAGCAATGTCCACCTAAGATGGACAAGTCACATGCATCACATGTATCATGTGTAGAGTTAAATCACGTTTAAATCTCAAATTTGTTGTATTTATGTTGTTGAATTTTACTGTTTTTTACTAATAGTTCAATATTGTTAATATGTATGTAGGATGCTGATATTTTTTCTAGTTTTAGTACCAGTCCACTCCATGGGAACCTGACCACAACTTAAGGGTTACCTTACTCCATACAAAGGGTTCTTCATCACTTGTGTTGGACAATTGGTTTGGAAATTTTGGTTTCTCTGATGTCGACCCTTGAAATGTTCGAGATACCCCAGAGTTGTGATCGAGATTGATGGTAAGTTAGTTGTCATTGATGTCAACAAGAGTGGTTGATGTCAACAGGTGTCATGGGTGTATTTGGATAAGTCTCCAAAGTGGTCCCCTTATGGTGTAGTTGTAAGCATGTCCCTCATGGGAAGAAGATTTGAAGAAGTCTACAAAAAACCCATAGGTGTGGTTATGGAACCTGAAGTTGATCAAGGAACAAGGACATGAATGACAACACAAATGAATATATTACCTTCATACATGGTTAGTAATCATCATTTCGTTTCATATGATATGTGGTATACCACGTGGTTCCCCATGGTTAGGGATATATGTCTTCATGAAGTTGGAATCCCTGAAGAATGGTCAAGAATCCCCTAGTTGGTTACGAGTCATTAATGAAAGGGTTAAGTGGTGGTAACAAGAAACCCCTAAAGTAAGGAAATAGGTTACTTAGCAAAAGTATAAATACACGTCAAGGATTCTCTCATAAGTACATTCACACACACATTATATTGAATATCTCTATGTGAATAAGTGATATGGTTTATCTTTTTATTGGAAAATCTGAGGTCGAATCTGAGGTAACAAGTCTGAGGTTGCGAAGGAAGGTCGAAGGTGAAATTTTCAAAGTTGCAACAAATGTGAGTAACCCTAGTTTCTGAGGTATCTGCAGGTTATAGGTCAGTAGGGCATGGATGTACATAGGTTGTAGTGGAGGAAAGAGCGGAAATCCGTGGGCAGTACAAGAGCAAGTCATGGATCTGTGAAAAGTATTTTGAAAGATTGAGAAGTGATGCTTGTATTAGGTTGTTGATGCCCAATTTGGTCTACTAATCTGTTATTTGATACAATAGGGTGTCTACAGGATCAGAGGTATGCTTATGTGTTAGTTTTAAGGTTTATGCTTATGTTGTTATGGTATTGTTGACCAAAATTTGGTCACCTATATATATATTCTCGCTCCTGTAATAATAAAAATAAAATGATATTGGAAGATTAATATTTTTGAACTATTATATGTTCATTGCATAGCCCTTGGTATTAGCTTCGCCATGCATTTCGCGGAATCAAAATTAGAGTCTCCATGACTAAGATACACATACTTCTGTCCAGAATTCCAAGGGAGGTATTACAAAAAGAAATATGAAAAATGTTCTAAGTGACATGTTCTCTCCTCTCTTTTCCCTTCACCTCTATTCATTATCTCATTTTATACTTAGTCATTTTTCCCATTGTCTCATTACTTTCATATTTCCTCTCTTTTTCCTTCACCTCTATTCATTATCTCATTTTATACTTAGTCATTTTTCCCATTGTCTCATTACTTTCATATTTCCCTTATCATTTTCTATAGTCATCCAGTTTTCCTTATTCCTTTCCACGTTCACATTCATTTCCCTTTTCCTTATTTCTTTTCATTTTTCATATTTTTCATATTTCTTTCCATATTTCACGTGACCCATTATATACTTTCTAGACCTTTTCATTTTTCATATTTTCCATATTTATTTCCATATTTCACGTGACCCATTATATAGTTTCCAGACTTAGTCTTATTTACTATGGCTCACCACGGACTTTCCAGACTTAGTCTTATTTATTATGGCTCACCATGGGTTCATGGGTTCTCGGGTTGGTGAGGGTTGATAATATTTATTTCATATGTTATATGCAAGTCCCTTCGATTGAATCTCAAGAATTCAAACATTTTACAACTTCTTTTAAATACTATTTACCTCTCCTCTCCACTTCACCTACACTTTGAATTTTTCACACAAGACTTAGAACATTTTACAACTTCTTTTTAATATTATTTACCTCTCCTCTCCACTTCACCTACACTTAGATTTTTTCACACTCATTTCTTACTATGTATTACCGCCGGTCCTCCATCACCTATCTCTGCATTCACGTAAACCCGCGAACCCGCGATATTATTTTAATAATATTTTTCCTATCCTAAGTTCTATGAGGAACATATACAAGTGACACATGGCACTTTATTAACCAATGAGATACATCCACATGGAAGCTAATGGATGGTGCCACATGACAACTAATTAATGGAGACATGTGGTAGCATATAATAAGTGACACATGGAGTAATCTTATTGGATGACATATGGAAAATTCTTATTAGCAGATTGTTGGCCTACTAAGTGATGACATGTGGCAACATTTGGTTGGGTGACTCATCATTGTTGACTGGGCATGCAAAATTATTATTATATTCAACAATTTTCCAAGGGTCGAATCCTCCAAGCTCCATAGTTCCTTCTCTTCTTGTGTTTCTTGCTAAGTGTATGAAACACTTAGTTTTATATATTATGAAGAATCTAATATCCAAATGCATGTGGGATTGAATTTGAAACTAAAAAGTCAAATTTTATGAAGGGAAGCATGAAATTCATCCAAGGGCCCACATTTGCCCATCAATTTTGATCGACGGTGGTTGAGCATTGATCTTGTGAAGGACATAAATTGAGCTTTGGGTGTTGGAATCACGCAAAATTTATATTGTTGGAAAGGTATTTCAACGTAGAATATGGTGGTATAGGTTTCAAGTGATGAAAGTTGATACATTTTTCTCAGAAATTAAAATATCAGTTAGCTGCATTTTTTAATGGGCCTGTGTGACAACTCAACTTCACAAGCTCATATCTTGAGATCTGAGCTATGGATTTGGGAAAATTTTATATTGTTGGAAAGATAATATGATGAAGATAACATCAGTTAACATGGTTAAAACGTTGGTTTTCACTTCTAGAAAATTAAATTACAGTTGTCCTATTTTAATGGGAAATTAATTGTGAAAATAATAGTTTATTTAATTTTTTTTTATTAAAAAGGGAAATAAATAGTTGAGATGGTTCCTGTAACCGTCAATGAAGACAATAAAAGTACAACATAAAGAAAGTGAAGAAGGAATATATTGTAGGAGAGACCATCATAATAAGTTTATGCTGATCACATCTTTCTTTCCTTATCTAGTTCTTCATCCAATTACTCTGCTTCTTTGAATAGAAAGGTTTAACCTGTTGTTAGGTTATGAAAAAGGTATAAATATATTTCTTTTTCCCACATTTCATGATATCATCTTGATTGAATTTTCGATTAGTTAGGAGCAAATAGAATAGAAAATGAATAATATACTCTTTAGCGTTATTGTTGAAGTTAGATTACATATATCCTAAAATATGATTGGAATTGTCTGGTTTTATTACAAGATTGGTTAAATATTGTCAAACCCAAGATAACAAAGGAAATCTTGAAGATATGCAAGCTATTGGAGGTTGAAGACTTTATGGCGCAAGGCAGTTTTGAAGATGATCGAGTTTCTTATATTGTAACTTTATAATAGTAAAGCAATCCTGAGGATCTCTCGGTCCTCAAGATAGATTAATTTACCCAGATTATTGTAATATATAAGGGGTAAATAGATCTTGGAAAGATATATAAGAATTGCATCCAAGAACTCAGAACTTAGAATTGCTATGCGTTAGAAGTTTTTTGTAAAATTTTGTACCAACTATGAAATTAATAAAAGTGTTGAGCGGTTTTACCATTTCTATATACTAGATTTCAAATAGAAGTGTTTCTAAGGACCAAGGGCCCAGTCTGAAGGAGCTACTGTTTGAACTGTAATTGTATTAGTTCAATTTCTGTTTTGTGATTTGATTCTCTTTTATAGAAGTTAAATGAATGTATCAGTGTGTTGATGATTTTATGTCAATTGCAAGAGATAGATATTTCCTTAAGCATTAGATGATTGCTGCTCCAATTCCCATTACTGAGATTTGATGCGTGATAGTTCCTCATAAGTTCACATTTACTTAGTTTACAATTGTTGTTCCTTTCCAATAGAATATATTTGTTGTTCCTTTCCATTAGAATATAGTTGTTGTTCCTTTCAATAGAAATACGATTGCTGTCTCTTTTCGATTAGATTACAATGTTTATTTCTTTCCATAGATAGAGTAATTCACCTTTTTATTTCCAACAATTGGATTCATAATAATAGTCATTTATGCAAGTCTTTATTTAGATTCAATTACTGCTCTTAAAATGAATTCAATAGACTAATTAGTTCTTTCCATTGCACAACTTTAGATTTCAATTCTTACGCTGATGTGGAAAATTACCTGATGTGGAAAATTACTTGGCAATGGGAAGATTACCGACACATATTTCATCTAGGGAAAGAAAACTGATCGTCCAGCGTAGCGCACGATTCGCCTGGATCAACGGATATCTCTTCCATATAGGAGATGATCTCCATATCCGCAGATGCGTATGAGATGACAAAATCTACGACATACTAAAGGCCGGACATGATGATCCCTGTGGCAGGAATTTTGCAGATCGCAGGACTAGACAATTTTTTTTGTAGATGGGCTATTATTGGCCCTCAATATTAAGAGACGCGAAGAAATATGTCCAGACCTTTGATAGTTGTCAACAAATGGGAAAACCAGGTCAGGCTGATGAAATGCCTTTGAAAGCACAAGTAGTTGCAGAACCATTTGAGAGATGGGCACTAGACTTCAGTGGCCCCTTCAATCCAAAGTCAAATAAGAAGGCCTATATTCTAGTCGCAATGGACTACATTACTAAATGGGTAGAGGCAAAAGCCTTACCAAATGCAACAAAAGAAGTAGTCATCAAATTTCTTTTTAAATTATTCATATGCTATGGACTACCAAGAGAGGTAATTACTGATGGGGGGTCACAATTTACAGCTCATAGAATCACCACCACCCTGGATAATTATCATATCAAACACATAATTACTTCTTCGTACCATCCACAAGAAAATGGGCAAGTGGAAAGCACCAATAAATTCCTGGAGGCAATCCTGACAAAGACTGTCTCAACAAATAGACAGATTTGGGCTTCTAAGCTCCCAAATTCCTTACGGGATTACCACACAACATGGCGTAATACCAATGGCTACTCTCCTTATCATTTAGTCTATGGCAAAGAGCCCATCTTCCCAATCAAGTTTGAAATCAAGACTCTAAGGATGGCCCAGGAAATCGGACTGGATCTTACAAAATCACATAAACAACGCCTTCAACAACTGAATGAATTAGATGAAGCACGCATGTCTTCTGTAGAGCACACAACCGTTATTCAGCAACAGAGGACGACCTGACATGAAAAGCATATCAAGAAAAAATCATTTAAAAAAGGTGATTGGGCGCTCCTTTATGATTCCAGATTTCAGGATTTTCCAGGAAAATTACAGACAAGGTGGCTAGGACCATACGAAATCAACGAAGTCCATGATAATGGCACAGTCACATTAAGTACCATAGACGGGTCCGGATCTCCATTTCGGGTCAATGGACACTGGCTACGACTCTATCAACATCCACCCTCGAAAGAATCTTTCTACCAGGAAGTAAGTAAGGATCCTACCATTCGAATTTTGGCTGGATGGGAAGGTAATTCAACCAACCCAACTCCATAAATGTTGAATTCTATTGACACTGTACATACTGTATATAATTTTATTTTTTGTAGATTTTATTTAGTTTTTTTATTATTATTTTTGACAGTCATTCAAGAAAATCAGAACTGGGGAGGATAACTGTAATAAACTCAATTAACACTCTTTTCTGTTCCGAACCCCTGCTTCACCTCATCACCCAAACCTTGTCTTTCACAGAAAAATGATTGTGTAAAGATTCAGCAGCAACAATTGGGCAACTATAATGAAATTCATAACATTAACAAACCATCCACTACTTAATTTTGAAATAAACCAACTCATAAATGAATTTAGTTGATCACTAATCAACCTTGGATTCAAGCAAAACACATTTCCAGGTTTCTAAAAATTACCTATTCAGATGGTTAAAAACGAAACAATTGTTGTTCCTTTTCGTGCTTGTTGTTCCTTTGAACGGAACAATTGTTGTTCATTTTGCGTGCCTGCTGCTCCTTTGAACAGAACAATTGTTGTTCCTTTTGCGCGCTTGCTGTTCCTTTGAATGGAATAATTGTTGTTCCTTTTGCGCACTTGCTATTCCTTTGAACGGAACAATTGTTGTTCCCTTTGCATGCCTACTGTTCCTTTGAACGAAACAATTGTTGTTCCTTTTGCACGGTTGCTATTCCTTTGAACGAAACAATTGCTATTCCTTTGAACGGAACAATTGCTATTCCTTTTGCGTACTTGTTGTTCCTTTGAATGGAACAATTGTTGTTCCTTTCAATGGAACAATTGTCGTTCCTTTGAATGGAACAATTGTCGTTCCTTTTTCGTGCCTACTGTCCTTTGCACACCTGTTGTTCATTTTGCCGTTCCTTCCCTACATTGCTGATAAAATGCTAAACCTTTCCTTTGGGGGTACAACTTTCACCAAATAATTTTCACCAGCATTATCTCTAACGATCTATCATTATTTTGTGGACTATCTCCCATACCTTATCAAATGGTTTTTTTGGATCACTTTCTTCGAAATATCTTAAACCTTGTTCATAACCTGTAACCACCATAATTCGTTTCTTTTTCTTTTATACATACAAATACACTTAAATGATATCTCGCCTTTATAATTAATAAGGAGTTTGCGACACACTTTTACTTGGAATCCTTACACTTCTTTACACCATCCATTACTCTTAAGGAGTAGATGAGCCTCCCTTCATACACCTAAAAAAATAAAATAAAAAAAAAATCAATAAAATTTCTTTCTTTTCCCACAAAGAATAGGGGGTCTCATCACGAGCCAACCTACCACGATCATTGGATACTAACTTAAGTGACATTCCCACTATGGCTACCACACCAGGGCAATGGCCTTTGACATTTCCTTTTGTCAAAGGGCAAGAGGTCTCATCACGAGCTGACTTGTTCACTTAAATTACATTCTAGTGGGTGGCATTATCATCATTTGGCTACCAAACTAGGATAATGCTCTCTTTTCGTGAAAAACTTAAAATAAATAAATAAATAAAAGTAAAATGAAATAAAATAAAAATTTTCAAAAATAATAGGGAGTCTCATCACGAGCCAACCTACTCTGATCATAGGATAATAACCTAAGTGACATTCCCACTATGGCTACCACACCAGGGCAATGGCCTTTGACATTTTCTAATCAAAGGACAAGGGGTCTGATCATGAGCTAGATTGTTCACCTAAGTTACAATCTAGTGAGTGGCATTATCACTATCTGGCTACCAAACTAGGATAATGGTCTTTTTAGAAAAGACGATTCAAATAATTATCAAGGATACAGGCTCATCTAAGGGTTAAAAGGAAACCATGTCGAGGCTATGGATGCCTGGTGGGAACAGTGGCTCTGCCTTTGGTATGGAAGTTTACTTTAAATGCCAAGTTTCTGCGTGTCTCTAGATTTCCTTCACTCAATAACGCGGCTATCATTTTGGTTGTATTCAATAAAACGGAAAAGTAACAACATTATGATATGTGGGATATTATTTAAATGAATAGATTTAATTTATTCGGCGTATGTATCCTTAAAGCATTCTTTTTAGTATAGGTATATTTCAATTCCACAAAAGAGGACTAACGTTTAATGATTACTGTTGGAGCCGCCCCTGTTTTTTCACCTTACGCAAATTTGGAAAAATCTGATACTTGTGATCTAGAGTTGTTTTTTCTTTTCCTTTCCTTCCAAAAATCATAAGACTCTGAGAGAACTTTCGTTGCCAGAATAGTAATGCTTTATCACTTACGAAGGACCCGTTTTTCGCGAGC
>SNQJ01S0034842.1:231505-244037 GCA_010110895.2 Picea sitchensis | reverse complement strand
ACTCAGCATGGCTTTGGCTAGGAAGAGGCATGAGTTGGCTTGATGCCAGGTAAACCTGTATGGTGCATTTTAGGGTTATAACACCAAAGTAGAAGCTGATGGCACACTAGTCTGGAATCTTGGTTTGTTCTACTAAACATGCCTAAACTGATGTTGTTGTGTTTGACATTGTTGTTGGTGCTGTGTTCCTCGATAAGGAGTTTGTTGTTGAGGCGTTGGTCGTCGAGGTGTAGTGAAACTTGATCCTCTCTGGAAGCCACGATAACCTGGTGAGTGTCTAGTTGGTGTCTGACACTATTGTGCACCAGATGACACATGCCCTGTTGGTCTTGTTGGATTCCTGCTTTGAACCCTGCTAATAAGCTCCTCCTCTGCTATGAGTGATAAGCGCCTCCTCTGCTATGAGGGCCATTTGGACAACATCATGCAAGGTCTAAGGCATCAGAATCCTAACGTTCACATGTATGCTGACATTAAGTCCAAACAAGAACTTGTTGACCTTAAGTTTATCAGTATTCAGGTGCAGAGCATACCAAAGAAATTCCATAAAATGGGCCTCATACTTGGGAACTGTATGACCACCCTGTAACAAGGCATTGAACGCATTGAGATGATGCTCAATGCATTCCTCTAATAGGTACTTATTTTGGAACCATTCCTCGAACAGTTCCCATGACATGTCTTCAATGGCCATGTTCAATTGTGGCAGGAGCGTCTTTCACCAAAGAAGAGCACTCCCCTTCAGTTGAAAGACTGCCATGCAGACCTTCATGTTGGAGGTATAGTCGCAAAGTGAAAAGCAAATCACCATATTCTTCAACCATGCCTCGGCAACTACACTGTTTGGGGCACCAAACAACTCAGGAAATTTGACCTTCTCAAGTTTGCAGTGAATGCTACCAGTATCGACCAGAGCGCGCGATGGACCCTTAGGGGGTATCAGTGCCCTGGACTCATCTCTATCCAAATGGATGATCGGTGCCTCAGACATATGTTAAAAGGACCTCATCAGCCCAACCACATCACCCACCGCTATTTATTCCTTCCTGACAACCTAACTTTCTATTTTTGAACTCAACAAGGAATTTAGTAAGGTGTAAGTCATTTAAGAAGTGTAAGGGAATTTTGGGACACCTAGGAGCATGTTTAGGAATGTTTTTAGGTGGGTGAGGGAAATAGGAATAATTAAATAATTAATAAAATTAATTTCTAGTGCAACTAGGGGATTAGGCGACATGTGTATGGGGGAGGTTTTTCCTAAATAATTAAATGAAAAAGGCTTTTAATGAGAATTTGGGAAACTAGTTACTTGAAAAATCTATAAAAAGGATGGAGGAGGAGTATGGATCTGATCTTTATGTGTAATGTTACATTGCTGAATTTTTGTCTTGAATGAACTTATCTTGTGGGAGTTGGGATACCCAGCTCAGGTAACGAGTGGTAGCTCGACCTTGCGAGGTGAGTTGGGTGCTAGCGGTTCTCTAGTATTAGGTGTGCGGCCCCTTTGCGTCTTGGGGGGATCATGGGGAATAAGAGTACCCCTAGCATTGGAAGGGAGGTATCGGTGAGGTCACATCGATCAACAAGAGGGAGATGGATGGAGTGCACACGCGACAATGACTTGGATCTCTCGCATTTGGCTATGGTACACATGCGTTTATTTTTTAATGGTAGATTAATATTGTTCCTGCGCTTTCATTACTGTACTTATTTTGTGTAAAGATTATGTTTTACTCATCATTTTATAACCAATAAACTTAAATTCATCCCAGCCTTATGCTTGCTGCATTTTGAATTGATTCCCTTGGTAAGCCCAACCCTGATTTCTATGAATTTTTTGTTTTTGTTTTATTGATTATTACGAAAAAATTTGTGTTTTTCCCTTATCCCTCTAGTCATCAGTTTGTACCTGACCAGTCGGCTAGAAGCTGAATGAACGATTGTCACTTTGGTGTTTAAAGACCTATAGATTCAAATGCCCTGATTTTCTGAGCATGGATGATGAGTGGAGGATAAATTTTTCCCATCTATCTATCCCTTACATACCTCTTCGTTTTTCTCTTATGGTTAATCTCTAATCATTGTGCCTTCCTTGTGAATGAGTATCTTTGCATCTTGATTGATTAAAACTCTGATTTCCTCTGCGTTTTGGATTGATAAAACCCTACATTTGTAAATGACAAACTCTGTGTTTTTAAGGCCCAACCTTTTCATTTTTGTGTTGATTAACCTCCGATCATATAGGCTCCTTTCCATTTACAGAACGAATTTCTACAAAGCTTTTACTTCATGATTTACCCCGTGATCGATTGGAAAATCCTCTACATTTTTGTTTATTTATTTCTCCCAGCGAATGGTGATTTACCTATGTGATTTCATTTATACATGTGACAATGTTTGTTGTGGTTGTGTTTGATAAGTTTTGATTGGTTATATATCGTGGATAGAAATATTATGAATGGAGAATTTATATAATGTGGGATAGAAATTTATATTATGTTTTAGATCACAATATCATTGTTATACACCATTAGTTTTATGAATAGATTATCATCGTAATTGTTAATGGACAATGATGCATTTGTTGTTGTATGACAACGTACTTAATTTCTATATATGAAATATTATTATTCTCTATGTATGACAATGATTTTACCATAAGATGGACTATGTTTTTACCCTGAGAATGATTGGGTTTTTACCATGAGATAGACTGTGTTTTTACCATAAGATTGACTGAGTTTTTTCCCTGAGAATGATGGCGTTTTTACCATGTGAATGACTGCATTTTACCCTGTGAATGACTGTGTTTACCATGATAATGTATGTGTTCTTGATATGTAATGATATCCACATCAGCTATTATTGCTCGGCGATTGCATCTGTATTATGCTAGCTTTATCATTTATGTACTATGCATTCTACTTATGTTTATGGACTACGTGTTAATACCCGAACAATGTTTTAAATGATGGGTTAGCGATTTTATATATCATGTGGCAATGAATCCTCTTGATTGATAGATAGAGTTTATATTCACAATGGTATCCACAAATTTAATAGAGTTTGTATTCAACAATGATATCCCGAAATTTTATGAATGACAGCAAATTGATTGTTGTGTTTTTTACTGTCTATTTGGTTGGGTGAATTTATTGCTTTGTATGACTGTGTAATGGCAACAAATATGACTGTAATGGCAGTGATATGATTTTAATGGTAGCGATTATGACTATGTAATGGCAGAGATTTTGATTGTGTATTGGCAGTGATTGTGACTATGCAATGGTGGCGTTTGTGATTATATAATAGTTGAGCCTTTGATGACTGTGTAAATGTTGTGATGTAGTGATGGATAGTATCAAAGTATTGTGAATTGAATACTTATGGTCAATGATTTATATGTAATGTGGGTGACTGTGATTTGAAGGTTTTTGACAGCAATTTATATATTAACGATAACAATGTCATATATTAGTTATGCTTTATAATATAATTGATAGACAATAGTATAATCTAAACCGCATTATCGTTGTGTTTGGGTTAAACAAAAATTACCTTTGCATTGGGAAGACAACGATATCAATGCCTTAGATTAAGGAAAAAAACATATCTAAAGACAACGATAGATTAAAGGGGCAACGAATTATTATTATATTCAATAATTAATGGACATTGAATTAGTATAATTTCCCTTGAATTACTGGACAACGACCTCATGGGAACTCATCATTTCATGTATTTATTAGACTGTTATTAAACAGTGTGGGTAATTGTAGACAACAAATTTTTGGTAATGTTTTAGTCGGCGATTTTGGCATTATTTAGGCAGGGATTTTTGTAATATATCACAACGGTATAGTTGATTGACAAATCACATCATTCACAAATTGTTCACGGATTTTAACCCTATCACAACGATGTATTGGATTATTAAGTCACAACAATTCAATGTATTCGATATATTGTTAGGTGATTAATTTATTGTTTCAGTTACCCTAAAACATTTATATTCGATGTATAGTTTTGGTTTCAAAGGATAGCGATATATATACTTATCTGATATTGGGTTTTGGAAAATAGTTGCAACGAACCTTGTTTTAATAATAATCGTTGAATGTGTACAGATTGATGTATGGTAACAATAGAATTTGTTGTGCTAATAATTTAATGTGTTGTGTAAATGTTATAGTTGTCAGTTTCCCTTGTGTCTTGTTGACTCGTCGGTTGGGTGATTGGGTTTTTGTCATGTGGTTGACAACTAATTCAGTCTCCTAGCACGTTGAATTTTCTTGGGTTATTGGTAGAGATGTGTTATGTTGCGCCAGGGTTATCATCATTCCTATCACCTTGTGATGACATAATTCTTTCTGAGCGGATCATTGTGCACCCTGAGGGATAGAAGCGAATGATAACTTGGTTGGAGTCTATGCTTCCCGATGTGGGCATTGTTCGTTGTAATGATTGTCGAGACTTGGTTTTTAATGCCTTAAGGCATTGGTTTTTGCATGATGTGTTGTTCTATTTCGTGGTCATCAAGCCACTGTGTCAGGTTTTTGATGTTTTCCTTTAGCTTGTAGGTGTTTTCTTTCTTGTGTCAGACAGGTAGTCGTTTCTATCTGTCTTTGATTTTCACGTGTTTCTCCCAGTTTCTTGATGTGCTAGTGTGTTGAGTTGTTGTTGTCTGTTTCCTGATCTGCATGCTTGGTGTTTGTCATCAAGTTGTGTGGTTTAATTGTTGTCGTTGTTTCCTTCCTGCCTAAAAAAAAAATTTGCACTTTTTACTTTGCTTGTAGTCATAACGATTGGGGTCATCACATATGGTATCAGAGAGGGTTCGACCCGTGACTTGGGATCACTATGAATTTCATTGATTTGATTTTTGATTATAAGGTTGGTAATTAATTTGATTGCATTCATACAGGTAATCATGGTTAGAGTATGCCACAAAGGTAGATGATGAGGTGCTAGGGGAGGAGGCACGATGCCCCTAGTAGCATCCACGCCTGAGGAGTCTAAACCCCAGGGAGAAAAAAAGGTTTTTGGGAAGGAACATATAGCGATGGGTGATGTGGTTGGGCTGATGAGGTCTTTTCAGCGAATGTCTGAGGAACTGATCAACTGTTTGGAAAAATATGAAGCCACAGGGCTAACACCCTCTGAGGGTCCAATGTGCGCTCTAATTAGTACTAGTAGCATTCACCGCGAACTCGAGAAGGTCAAATTTCATGAGTTCTTTGGTGCCTTGGACGACGCAGCCTCCGAGGCATGGTTGGAGAATATGGTGATGTGATTTGCACTTCGTGACTATACCTCCAACATGAAGGTATGCATGGAGGTCTTTCAACTGAAGGGGAGCACTCTTCTTTGGTGGAAGATGCTCCTGCCACAATTAAACATGGCCATCGAAGATGTGTCATGGGAAATGTTCTAGGAACGGTTCTGAGAAAGGTACCTATCAAAGGAATTCATTGAGTATCATCTCAACGAGTTCAATGCCTTGTGACAGGGAGGTCATACGATGCCCGAGTATGAGGCTCATTTTATGGAGTTTCTTCGATATGCTCCACACCTGAATACTAAGAAACTTAAGGTCAACATGTTCTTGTTTGGCCTTACTGTCAACATACGTGCAAAGGTTAGGATTTTGATGCCTCATACCTTGCATGATGATGTCCAGAAGGCCCTCATGGCAGAGGAGGAGCTTATTAGCAAGGTTCATAGCAGGACTCCTGCAAGACTAGTAGGACAAGTGTCATCTGGTGCGCAGCAGTGTCAGAAACCAACTAGACACTCACCAGGTTATCGTGGCTTCCAAAGAGGATCCAGTTTCACTACACCTTGATGACCAATGCCTCAACAACAGACTCCTTACCGAGGACCACAGCACCAACAATAGTTTCTACCTCAGCAACAATAGTTTAGGCCTATTCAACAGAACAAACCAGGATTCCAGGATGGTGGGTCGTCATATTCTACTTTAGGTACCAGGATTACTAGACTAAAGAAAGGGTGTTGGACATGTGGGGAGCCACACTACCAATGTGAATGCCTAGTAGAAAGGACTAGAGCATCTGATCAGTCGGACCCACTACCATGGGAGATTTGGGCAAGGCCCATTGGATTCATGCAGTGGTGAATAACCACCAGGAAGAGCACCAATAGACTATGCTCGAGACATCAGGTACCATCACTGACCAGACCCTGACTATTTTGATAGATCCAAGTGCTACAGAGAGTTTCATTTCTGGTGAAGCGCTAAAAATAATTAAGGTAAAGGTAGTCAAACATGATGAGTTTATCTATGTAGAGATGGCTTCAGGAGCCAAACAGAAGGTTGGAGGGAAGGTTATGGGTTGTAGCCTTAACCTGGGAGAGTTTTTCACCAGGGACAACATGTATGTCATGATCTTAGGATCTAACGACATCGTGATCGATATGGACTAGTTGGAATCACATGAGGCGATACTCAACTGTAAGATAAAAAAAATTATCTTGGTCGATGATGAGGGACAGAGACATGTGATTGTAGGTCAGAATCAAGGAGTTTCCCTGAGCTTCATCTCTTCCTTATAGCTACGTAAGAGCATACGCAAGGGATGTAAGCTTTATGTGATCCTTTTTAAATGAGAAGGGAGTAACAAAAGGTCTAGAAAACCTTCCGGTGGTGAGAGAGTTTGCAAACGTCTTCCTAGAGGAGTTACCTAGGATGTCACCGGAGAGAGAATTGGAATTTACCATAGACCTACAATCGGGGACTGAACCAATAGTGAGAACGCCTTATCAAATGTCGACCCCGGAGTTACAGGATTTGAGAATGCAACTGAAGGAGTTGTTAGACCTGGGAATTATACGTCCAAGTGTGTCACCATGGGGTGCGCCTGTTATTTTCATACTAAATAAGGATGTGTTGTGGAGACTCTGCATTGACTACCATCAATTGAACAAGGAAACAAGCAATAATCAGTATCTGTTGCCAAGGATTGATGATCTATTTGATCAGATGAAGGCCGCAACGATGTTTTCAAAGATCGAATTGAGATCAGGGTACCAATTATGGATCAAGGAGGATGACTCCCCTAAGGCCACCTTTAAGATGAGGTTTGGACATTACAAGTTTACTATTTTACCGTTTGGACTGACTAACTCCCTAGGGGTATTTATGAGTTTAATGAATGGGTTGTTCTGTGAGTACTTGGACAAGTTCGTCCAAGTATTCATTAACAATATTTTTATTTACTCTCAGACGATGGAGGAGCATGATGAGAACTTGCGCTTGGTACTACAGTGTCTGCGAGAGAACAAATTGTATGGGAAATTTTCTAAATGCTCATTTTATCAATTGATGATTCACTACTTAGGGCATTTCATCTTCGGTGAAGGTATCGTCATGGATCCAACAAAGGTCAAGTCCATTATGGAATGGCCTACACCGATGAATGTCCCAGAAGTGCATAGATTCATGGGTTTAGCGGGATACTATCGATGATTCGTCGATGGATTTTCAAAGATAGAAAATCTGATCATGAAATTGCAGAAGAAGAACAAGAAGTTTGTTTGGACTGATAAATGTGCAGAGGAATTTTCGAGGCTCAAGGAGATGTTGAAAACGACACTGATACTGATGGTCCCTGACATGGACACAAACTTCTTGGTATGCACTGATGCATCCAAGGATTTATTAGGTAGAGTCTTGATGCAAGACGCTCAAGGGATTGCTTACATATTGAGGAAGTTGAGAGGGCATGAAGAGAACTATGCAACGCATGATTTGGAGTTTTTAGCCATTGTTTATGCCTTGAGAGTTTGGAGACACTACCCTATTGGACATAATTAGAACTAAAAATGGACCACTGTGGAATACAACACATATTTACGCAAAGAGACTTGAATGCATGACAACGAAATTGGTATTAATTTCTTAGCGAGTACGATTTCGAGATTACTTATATAAAAGGAATAGTGAACCAAGTGGCGGATGCGTTAAGTCGAAGACCATGCATCTTTTCAATGTTGCCTTTCAGACGAATCTACGTGAAAATATTCTAACCTTACAGTGCGACGATGACTGATACAAATAGGTCAAGGATTTTATTGGAAAAAACACCATGATGGTACAAATATTTGAAGGATTTGCGTTGGACGATGATGGATTATTGAGATTTAAAAATTGAATTTGCGTACCACTGAACGACGAGTTCAGAAGATTGATCCTAAAAAAGGCTCACAGAGTAGCATACATGGCTCATTCTGGAGTCATGGAGATGAGGGAAGACCTTAAACCCTTATTCTTATGGAAATGGATGAAGGAAGACATAGTCAACTACGTGGCAAGATGTCTAGAATGTCAATAGGTGAAATATGAACATAGACATCCAGCAGGATTATGACAACCACACGCTATTTCGCAATCTAAATGGGAGCTTATTTCGATGGATTTCATCATTGGATTTCCACTGACAGTAAGGAAACACGACTTGATTTTTGTGGTAGTTGACAATCTGACGAAGAGTGCTCATTTTATTCCTGTGTGTACGATGTATCAGGCACTTGAAATAGCTAGAATTTTCATCAGTGATATTGTGAGGCTGCATGGAATTCCTAAGAGGATTATATCTAATCAAGGATCGATGTTTACTGGATGATTTTGGACTATTTTCCAAGAGGCATTGGGAACCCAACTTAAATTTAGTATTGTGTATCACCCGAAGACAGACGGGTAGACCGAACGAACAACCCAAATATTGGAGTGCATGTTGTGCATGTACATGATGGACCAACATAAGCATTGGGAAGAATTCTTATCACTGGTATAATTCACATATAACAACAGTTATCAAAGAACCATTAAGATGGAGCCTTTCAAGTTTCTTTACGGGTGGCCGTGTTGGACGCCTTTGATTTGGGAACGACTTGAGGATAGGGTCCTGATGGGACCAGAAGTGATCCAAGAAATGGAAGATCAAATGTAAACAATAAGACAAAGGATCAAATAAGTGCATGATCGACAGAATAGCTATGTCAATGCACACTATGTCGACTATAGCTATGAAGTTGGTGATCAAGTCTTCTTGTGGGTGAAACCGCATAAGAGCTCGATCAAGTTTGGAAAGGGTGCTCAAATATCTCCTAGGTTTGTGGCACCTTTTGAGATTATGTAAAAGAAGGGGCCTGTGGCCTATTGACTAGCCTTGCCTAATTCTTTGAGGCGTATGCACTGTGTTTTTCACGTATCTGTTTTGAGACATTATATTAGTGATCCTACACATGTTATTGACATGAGTTCCTTGTAGGTATCTGACGAGGGTGCGCTCATGGCGGAGCCAATATGCATCCTGGACCATCGCATTCAATAGATACGATGTCGAATAGTATATCAGGTCAAGGTCCAGTGGGACAACTATAGTTCATTCTCGGTGACCTGGGAGGACGCACATGATTTGCGCCATCAATTTCCATTTTTGTTTGATAGATAGACTTATGATGTTGTGATACACATTATTTCAGAACTTATATATTGTGAAACTTCGGTACAAATTTTAGACCAAGAGGGGGTGTATGTAACATGTCGCTCTTGCACACACTGAGCGAACTTATTCTTTGAGGACACTTGCTTCCAAGTGATCCATATTATTATACTATTCGTCGTTTGATTATGATTATGAGACATTATGGATATGGTGATATGTTATTTTTTTATATTTACATAGACAAGTGCTATTGACTAGGTTATCTTGAGTGTGCAGGACTTTGGACCTCGAGGATGCAGAGGTGTCGATGAAACCCCTTGGACTCTGGATCGAGTCAGGGAGTGGATTGTTGGGTTGAATATTGTTGATGTGACATATGTACATATGATTAGATGTTATGATGATTGATTATTTTGCTGACATGATTCGTTGATGATGCAGGATGATGATAGTTTTCCTACCAAACTCACATGTGGAGTAGAGGGGTCACGCATGAGAACTAGAGACTTTGAGGTAGAGGT
The DNA here is from genome assembly GCA_010110895.2 of Picea sitchensis. Classification (NCBI taxonomy): domain Eukaryota; kingdom Viridiplantae; phylum Streptophyta; class Pinopsida; order Pinales; family Pinaceae; genus Picea; species Picea sitchensis. The sequence continues at coordinate 234,046 of SNQJ01S0034842.1, read as the reverse complement.
GTGGGAGCATCCTTGCCACAACCTACTAGAATTGTCTCCATGACTCAAACTGTAGGTTAACGATTACCTAGTTTGAGAAGACCCACGATGTCATGAGGGAAGACTGCGATAGTCACTCATGATGATTCTAAGGGGCGCACAATAAGGAAGGGGCCTTATTCCTTAGAGGCCCTTAGTATCCCACAAGATCACCTGGAGGAGTATTGACTCCAGTGGTTTTTCATGTCTATCAAGTCAGTTAAGAGGTGAGTGGCACCCTTGGAGCACATAGTGTGTCTTGAAGGGCACGTCACGCAAGGAAAACGGAAAGAGTTGAGTGGCACCCTTGGAGCACGTAGTGCATCCTGAAGGGCACGTCACACAAGGAAAATGAAAAGAGTTGAGTGGCACCCTTGGAGCACCTAGTGCGTCCTAAAGGGAACATCGCATTTTTAAATGGTAAGTGAATAAACCTAGACAACCTTAAAACAAATGATGTGATAAGTAATATTTAAAAACAATTTTCCAAAAAAGATTTAAAAACAATTTTGTCTAATAAAAATGTCGCCCTGCCTAGAGAAATAAAAAACCTAGGTCTAAGTAGAACTTGTGGTAAAAAAAAAATAATAATAAATAAACTTGTAACAAGAAGGGGGGTAAGAAATTCAAATTTAAATTTAAAATCAAATTATAATGGGGGATTAAAATTTTAAAAAAGGGAAATGAATGTTTTATCTACATATGCTAATTTAATTTTTAGTTAAAAAGAAAAAGGGGTAAATGGTTGTTTTTCTACATTTTCTAAATTGATTTTTTAGTTAAAAAGGGAAAAGAGGGAAACTTAAAATAAATAGGAAACTAAAGGAAAAAGGGGAAACATAAAGAAAAAGTTGAATGTCTAACTTAGTAAGGAATCTTGCCTTGGGAACTTGCTATTTTTTAACTCAACTAGGAATTTAGTAAGGCGTAATTCATTGAAGAAGTGTAAGGGAATTTTGGGACACCTAGGAGCATTTTTAGGAATTCTTTTAGGTGGGTGAGGGAAATAGGAATAATTAAATAATTAATAAAATTAATTTCTAGTGCAACTAGGGGATCGGGCGACATGTCTACAAGGGAGCTTTTCCCTAAATAATTAAATGAAAAATGAATTTAATGAGAATTTGGTAAACTATTTACTTGAAAACTCTATAAAAAAGATGGAGGAGGAGGAGGAGGAGTATGGATCTTATATTTATGTGTAACGGTACACTGCTGAATTTTTTTCTTGACTGAACTTATCTTGTGGGAGTTGGGATACCCAGCTCGGGTAAGGAGTGGTAGCTCAACCTTGCGATGTGAGTTGGGTGCTAGCGGTTCTCTGGTATTGGTTGTGTGGCCCCTTTGCGGCTCGAGGGGCTCAGGGGGAAGAAGAGTACCCCTAGCATTGGCTAGGAGGTACTGGTGAGGTCACATCGATCGGCAAGAGAGAGCTAAATGGAGTGCATGTGGGACAACGACTCAGAGCTATTGCATTTGGCTATGATATGGATGCGTTTATTTTTGAATGGTAGATTAATATTGTTCTTGTGATTTCATTACTATACTTATTTTGTGTAAAGATTATGTTTTACTCAAAATTTTATAACCAATGAACTTAAAATCATCCCAGCCTTATCCTTGCTGTATTTTGAATTGATTCCCTTGGCAAGCCCAACCCTAATTGCTATGACTTTTATATGTTTGTTTTATTGATTATTACGAAGAAATTTTTGTTTTTCCCTTATCCCTCTAGTCATCAGTCCATGCATGAGCAGTCATCCAAGAGCCAAATCGACGGTCGTCACTTCGGTGTTTAAATACCTATAGATTCAAATGCCTTTATTTTCTGAGCATGGATGATGAGTGGAGGATAAATTTTGCCCAGATATCTATCCCTTACATACCTCTGTGTTTTTCTCTTATGGTTAATCTCTAATCAGTGTGCCTTCCTTTTAAATGAGTATCTCTTCATCTTGATTGATTAAAACTTCGATTTCCTCGACATTTTGGATTGATAAAAGCCCGCATTTGTAAATGACAACCTTTGTTTTTTGAAGGCCCAATTTCTACATTTTTGTGTTTATTAACCTCCGATCATCTAGGATCCTTTTGTTCGACAACACAGGTATTCCAACAGAGGACGACCACCTTCAATAACCACTCACATAACCAGATCAAATATCAACACACCGATGTTTTCACATGGTAAAACCCCTATGGGGAAACATCCATGGCCCCGGCCAACGCGACCACTTGGAGCAGTTTATTAATGCAAAGAAAAAGATTACAAAGAGATTTTACCAGAGAGTTTCTCACAATCGATCATGGCCAAATGACTCTCCATTATCTTTAAATAGAGATCATGGACCAATCGAGTGTTAAGCCACAGATCAATGGTCGTTAAGATCGAGGAGAGTATGATTCATTGGATCACTCTATGTTGGGAACATATTGTGACCGTCGTATTTCCTAACTACAAATGCATACTAATGCATACTAAAGAAACACACTAAGAAACACACTTTTACCTAATGACATATT
>SNQJ01S0034842.1:215697-225792 GCA_010110895.2 Picea sitchensis | reverse complement strand
TATTCTCCAGGTGGAATATTCTCCCCTAAAATATAGGAGACTGGATAATGACTAATTATGAATAATAAACAAGGAATAACCTTAGGAAAAAGAAATCCTAGGTGTGTGTGAAGTAACTCCAACACACCCCGTGAACATCACTATGGTGAAAATAAAGATTGGGTCCTAGCAATGAGGCCATGTTAGGTACCTAAGTACAAAACATACACTGAAAATAAAGTGAGGAAAGAGGGAAAACCTCATGGGAAAATCCCTCTCTCAAGGTACAATGTATGTAAAAAAAAGAAATACAGTTGCTAGGCAACTGTGTCCTTCACTCCAAGATGACCTCGCAGAGAATGGAATTTCTGCTCAATGAAGGTCTTGGTGAAAATGTATGTCATATGTTTTTTTGAAGGATAGAACTGTTAATCGATTATCCCCTCATGTACTATGTCCCGGATGTAGTGCATGTGGATCTCAATGTGCTTTTTCCACTGCCTCTGAACTAGATCTCTGTAGAACTTCATAGTTCTCTGGTTGTCACACCAGATGACGATCAATCAATGAAACTGAATGCCCAACTCAGTGAGAAAATGTTGTAGCCACATAGCCTGAATGTTTATGTTAAATACCCCTATGTACTCTGCCTCGACTGAAGATAGAGAAATGGAAGCTTTCTTCTTGCTTGACCAACAGATAGGCCCAGAACCAAGAATGAGTGAGTAACCATGTGTGGACTTGCAATCAATGTTATCGCCAACCTAGTCAGAATCATTAAACCCAATGAGATCTAATGTAGAGTCTGTTGCATAATGAATCCCAAAGGTGATGGTGCCCTGTACGTATCGAAGGATACACTTTGTATCTTTCCAATGTAGCTCATGCGGCTCCTGTATGAACCTGGAAACTGCACCAATGACATAAGAGAGGTCTGGTCTGGAGTGTTTGAGATACAACAAGATCCCCACTAGTTGTATGTATAGTGTGTTGTCAACCAGTGGAGTCTCCCCTCCATCCTCAAGTTTGAATCCTGATAGGAAAGGAGTCAGAGCAGACTTGCAGTCTGTCATGTGAAATCTCTCAAGGAGATCTCGTGCATACTTGGCTTGAGATAGTTTGATGCCTGATGCATCATGACTGATATCAAGTCCAAGGAATAAGTGTAGAGGACCCATGTCCATCATCAAAAACCTGTCATGAAGAATCCTCTTGACTGCAACAATCGTTGAATTTGAGCAACTGGTGATCAACAAATCATCGACATACATACCTAAAAGTAGAAGTGAATCATTCGTCGTGAGAATGTATACATTTGGGTATGATTTACAACGTACAAAGTTCTATGACAATAGGTAGGAGTCCATCTTGGCATACCATGCCCTCGGATCCTGTTTCAGGCCATAAAGTGACTTCTTCAGTCAACGGACCAAAGATGAGTCCTGCATAGATCCCTGGGGCTGATCCATGTAGATCTCCTCAGAGAGATCACCATGAAGAAATGAATTCTTCACGTTCATCTGATGGACTTCCAATCCCTTGGTTTCTGCAATGGAAAGTGTCAATCATATGGAATCCATCTTCGCTATTGGAGTGAAGGTATCATCATAGTCAATACCATGAACTTGTTGAAAGCCTTTGGCGATGAGCTTGTCTTTGTATCTGTTGTTCTGTCCATCGCTACACTCTTGGTCCTATAGAACCATCTGCATATGATAAGTTTCCTCCCAGAAGGAAGGGGAACTAGGTCCCAAGTCTGGTTCTCGAGGAGAGATTTGTACTCCTCCTACATGGTAGATTCCCAAAAGGGATTTCCAGTAGCCTCACCATAAGACTGTGGATCTGAAGACTGGACCAAGAAAATATGCCTGGAAGGCAATGGTTCAGTGGTAGTGAGTGCAATGGAGGCTCCTCAAAATCAGATCAGGTCCTCCTAGTATCGGCTGGATCACCTACGAGATCCCCTGCATCCTGAAGAGTAGTATGTGCCCACTTGGGCCTCTTCTCTAGCTCTGCAATTTCATCTAGATGCTCTGACTCTATATATAACTGTATTGACTCTGAATCTAAATTTGAATCCTTTGATTCCTCTGAATCAGAAATCTCGTCTGAATAAGAGTCGATGCGTGCATGTTCATCATCTCGAATAGGTGGAAGAGTAAAGGTGTCTGCATGCAGCTGCTGAGGTACATGCGAGACACTTTCCTCGAATTGGAGACTATGCTCAATGATGAGTCAGTCTGAGGAAAGATAAATAAGCTGATATCACTTCACACCGCCAGGGTATCCAACAAAAATTCACTCAGTGCTCTGTGGATCAAGTGCCTTCCTTTTTTCAGAGGGAATCTGGGCCCATGCACGTGAACCAAAAATGTGAAAGTGGGTCACTTCCAGTTTGAGGCCGCTCCAAGCCTCGTAGGGGGTCTTATCCTTGATAGATATATGAGGAGATATATTTTGGATGTATGTTGCACAGTTAAGTGCTTTGGCCCATAGTCTATGTGGCAACATGCAAGATGCCATCTCCTTTAGAGATCGGTTTTTCTGCTCAGCAACTCTGTTTTGCTATGGAGTATAGGGAACTGTGTGCTGCAATTGAATCCCTGCCTCATGGAAATGATTATGGATCTCATGATTTACATACTCTCCTCCATTATCAGTTCATAGGAATTTGATCTTCTTTCCGGATTGGGTCTCAACCAGAGCTTTAAAATCTTTGAGGTGCTGAAAGACCTCGGATTTTTTCCTAAGAAAGTAGATCTAAATAAAACGTGAGAAATCATCAACAAAAATGAGAACAAACCTTGCTTTTCTGATCGATGGATGTGGAAAAGGAACCATGAGGTCACTGTGGATCATATCTAAAGGTGCGGAAGCTCATTGAGACTTTCCCTTGTCGAATTTCTCTTGAGGGCATTTTCTGAGAACACATTCCTTACATACTCCCTTGGAGAAATGGATGTATGGTAGACCATCTACTAATCTGTGCTTGCTAAGCTGTTGCACATATCTGAAATTCAAATGTCCAAACATTTCATGCCATATCCTACTACTTTCATCAGCATGAGTAAGCAGTAAAGAAGAATCAGGTTCAATGAATTCAGAAAATGTATACAATCTAGACTAATGATTTACCTCACCGGTAGCAACCCTGGAGTTGGTTTGCATGTCGTAGATGTCCACAACATATGGTGTGAATACGACTNTAGATGTCCATGGAATTTGGTGTGAAGATGACTTTCTTTCCGATGACAGAAATTTTCATCTGATATACAAAGAGAAGGTTGACAGAAACCTTGGGAACATGTAACACATTCTCAAAGCTTTCGTTCGTGAGTTCAATCCTTCCTTTGTCAGTGACTTCGACAGAAGAGTTGTCCCCCATCAGAATAGGAGGACCTTTTCATGCATCCAATGAAGAATAGACTACTTCTGATACATCCATGTGATGTTATGCTCCTGAATCTACGATCTAAGCATCGGGAGAGGAGTTGATGGCAATCAAGGCATGGTTAGAATTTCCTTTCTTGGAATTCGGATCTTCTGGGTTCTTCTTCTTTGCACCCTCGGGGATGCGATCTCCAAGGTTTTTTTTTTGAAGTATTTGAGACATCAGATCTATTTGTTTTTTCATGCATGCGGATTTTGAATGGAATCCTTTGTGACAATATGTGCATTTCTCTCCTTTTCTTCCCTTTTCTCCTTTGGATCCAGAGGCATCAGTGAAGGGTTTTGTGTACCTTTCCTTCTTTGTATGTGCATGAGATTTCCACTAATATTTATCTTTATATTTCTGATATTTGTGGTTGCCATCATGCACAGTGACTGTATGCTCCCTTGGGCCTTTGATTGCGCCCATGTTGATGATCTTGGTTTTCTCTTGTGTCAAGGATTCGATAAAGTCCTCAAGAGAAGGCATCTTCTAGGTGGCTCCAGAGGCAAATCTAACATTATGGAATGTAGATACGAATACAAAAAATTCAGGACCAATCTTGGAGAGAATGGTGAGAATCATTTGTTTCTCCTCTGTCGATTTATCAACCCCGAAAGCTTTGAGTTGCAACAATAAATCCTTTAATTTTGTAAAGAAATCTTGGATATTGTTGAAGATTTTTGGATCTAATGTGAGAAGCTCCACCTCCAGCATGTGTCCCCTCATCTCATATTATTTTCCAAAGATCTCTTCCAATATTTTCCAAGCTTCATTTGGATTCTTACAGGAAGATATGTGAGAAAGGAGATCGGGAGAGATAAGACTGCAAATTGTTTCGAGTGCCTCATCCATGCGATTTAAGTACTTCAATTTTTATATGGCTGATATCAGTTTTGTATCTGTATTAATGGTTAACCTATACAACCCTCTATATCAGAGATGTATGGCTATTTTCTCCTTCCATGCAAAATAGTTGCAAGATGTAAGAATGAATTCTTTTTGGAATTCCATCTTTCCGTTGTCTTCAATCTTTTGCACCTACAAAAAATTTTGGTGTAGCTTTTTATTAGCAAACTGTCGGCTCTAATGCCATGTAAATTTGTTGAACTTGCACAGAATAGATCTATCTAAACAATAATACACACATTTTCAAAGAGAATTGGAGAAATAAGAAGGAGAGAAAGAATGAAAGAATTCTCATTAACCGTTATGAATAAGGAATAATTTACACATGATATACTTTGTATATCTCAATGAGTTTGACTTGAGGTGAACCAATGCACCATAGTGGTGGTCTATAGTGATATGGACACACACCAGTAGTTATGGGAGTGAAATTCCACCTATTCTAGTCTCTCAGGCAGTTACAGGAGTGAACTGCCACCTAGTTGAGTTAACTAGTCAGCTAGTCTTCAGTTAACTAACTGAACAGAGAGTAGTGAGGAGTTAACTTAGGGAATCAAGGCTAATGCACCACTTTGGTGATGATACCAAGGAAATTTTGAATTAGCATGGTGATGATCCTAATGTTTCATGGTGATGATCCCAATGCAACATCTAAACTCAACTCAACTAGTCAAACTGAAGTGTCAATTGAAAGAGAATATTCTCCAAGTGGAATATTCTCCCCTAAAATATAGGAGACCGGGTAATGAATAATTATGAATAATAAACAAGGAATAACCTTTGGAAAAATAAATCCTAGGTGTGTGTAAAGTAACTCCAACACTTGGTACATGGTTGGATGCACTTGTTTATGGTACAAGTTGATTACAGGTTGTTTGGTATAGGTTGGTGTATGGTTGATCCACTTATTTATGGTACAGGTTGATTATAGGTTGAGGTACAGGTTGATGCATGGTTGATGCATGGTTCAAGTTTATTGGTACAGGTTTATAGCGGTATATCCCACAGTGATAGTGTGATAGTGGTTCCATCATTCTACTTCTACTTCAGGGCATTTGGACTGGGCAAGGATAGGTGGTTGTAGCCACCTTTTTGTTGTAGTTGGAGAACATAGGGGGTTGTAGCCTCTTTCTGGTTGTAGCCATAGAATTGGGGATTTGGATCTTCCCTCATGTTGTATCCTAATAAACTATGGGGTTGGAGCCTCCTTCCAATTGCAGCTGGAAAACAAAGGAAGTTGGTGCTTCCAATGAATGTAATTCTTCAAGACATATAAGAAAAAGCATTATGTGGTTTTCTCCTGCTTTGGGTTTCCATGTAAAACACTGGTGTACTGTGTATGTGTATGATTTTTCATTTGTTCATTGCTTATTTACTCTACAGTTATTGGATGATAATGATACATTGATATAACACTTGGATTATATGATTAAAAATGATTAAATTTCTCTATTACTAATTCACCCCCCCTCTCAGTAATCCAACAATTGGTATCAGATTCAGTTCCTTCAAGAAATAGTTTAACCATTGGAAGGAGATCATGGATTATTCTGAGAATGGAGTACCAATGTTTAATGGTCATAATGGTTTTAAGTATGAGATGTGGATCATAAGGACAAAAGTATTTTTACAGGCACAGGGACATTATATTTGGCTATCAGTTGTTATAGGATATGATAGTTCAAAAAGGGAAAAGACTGCAGCTAAGAAGGAATTGAGGAAGAATAAAAAAATAGAAATAGATTTCATCTGGGAAGGATTACCTAATCTGGTAAGAGAAAAGATTGGTAAATGTTCATTAGAAAAATAACTTTGGGATAATTTACATGACATATATTCTTCACCCATCACATATTCAGAAAATGTCAAAGAATATGCAAATACAAATCAAGAAGAATTATGTTCGCCATGTCAAGAAGATTCAGAAGATGAAGAGTACATAATCAACAGAGTTATGTTGTTTAGTTTTAATTATGAAAAACGTGTACATCTTGAAACAGAATTCCATGAAGGAAATGAGACAAAAACTAATTGAAAAGGAAGACAATTATGAAGAAGAATTGATTAGTGCTTTAGATGAACTACGAGAAGAAAACAATTCACTCAAGAAATAATTGATGAAACAAAAGGAAAGTGTTCAAATTTTTGAAGAATCCCAACAAGTCATAGAGAACTTAAGAACTCGGCTAGAAGAAGCCAAAAAGATCGAAGAAAATATTGAATATCAAAAGCAGTGTTTGGAAACCAACATAGCAGCATAGAAAGAAGAAGTAGAAATGAGAGAGAAGATGTTGACAAATCATATTAAGGAAATAACTAATGATCTAAACCAACTTGAGGAAGAGTTCGGTCAAGAAGAGAAAGGACTTGAAGAAGAAATAATCACATTAAAAATTCATCTTAAATAAGAGAAAAGAATATAAGAAGTCATGAAGTCTCAGATAATGAAGAAAGAAGAAGAGGTTGAGAAGCTTGAAGAAGAAGTCGTCACATTGAGAAGTAAAATCGTCAATCTCAACAAGAACATTGAAGAGACAGAAACATCCACATCAATTATAGATAATGAGGAGAAGCACTCTAGGTTGATAGAAAAGAAGAATGAAGAAAATAGAAAGAGTTATGCAGAACTACTCAAAGTAAGGAATCATGGTCAACAGAATCTAAGAAAAATATTGAAGATACATCTTCAACAAGACCATCCATGTTCAAGCCACAAATAAGCTTCAATAATGATCATGATCAGTCAAGGAAAAAATTCAGAAGACTACTCCACAAAGAAGATCATTCACTCCCAACTATGAAAAATTATTTTATGGTAATTGTTTTTATTGTACTAACTTTGGACATAAGGTTGTAGATTGTAGGGATTATAAAAGAAATGTTCAAGAAAGAAGTGCCTATGTGGTCACACATAACATTGAGTGTTACAAATTTCATAACTATGGACACATAGCCAGTGATTGTAGAAGCATGATCGATACTTCCATGAAAGAGAATATTGATATCAGATATAAGAAAGTATGGATAATAAAATAGGAAGAACAGGTGAACAAATACCAGGTACCAGAGATCGCAATATTGGCAATAAAATGAGATGAAGAAAATTCTACAGAGAAAAGGAAATATGTCATATACAGAAAGGTTTGGAAAATAACTGAAAGAAAGGAAGGATGGTTAAATAAGGAACATGTTCAAGAGATTGTACTTTCAGGCATTGTAGTGAAAGATGAATCCACATACAGAAAGAAAGAAGTAAGAGATCAGAGAGATAATGAATCTACCAATGAAGATGATGATGAATCTACCAATGAAGATGATGATGAATACACATCAAAGAAGGAATTTTTTTGAGCCATCTGTCTTAGAGACTCCCAAGTAATATGAATATTAGACAGGGGGAGTCTATGCGATAGTTGTGACAAACCAAAGAACCATCCTTCAAGAAGCTTGCAAAGTTTGAGAAGACAAATTTAGATCAATCCGTTAGCAGAAGTATAGTTTGATAGATTAATAAAGACTTCGTGATAGTATAGTGATAAATGGGCCAGGATTATGGGTAGTTGCACAAATAGAGTCTAGGAAATTATGGAAAGAGATGGATTCGTAAGAACACTTAGCAGGCTTGGACAAATATATGATAGTGGATGAGAGAATGGATTCATATATTGGTTCAGAGAGTGTTTCGGAGATAAAGGAACATTATCATAATGGATGATAATTACATAGGAAATGGATCGAAAAATGCTAATGGATTCCAAATTGATAAATATTTTTTCAACACATGCAGTGCATACATCTGTTCACATTCAAAACAGAGTAATGCTTAGAAACAACAATGACAAAACTCCCTACAAACTATGGAAAGGAAGCGCAGACAACAACCTCTACATCAACGTAACTCAAAGTAATATTTTATTAATTGAAATTTATGTTGATGATATTGTTTTGGAAGTAATAATGGCAAGTTAAGCCAGAAATTTGAAAAGGATATGAAAAATGAATTTGAAATGTCATTACTTGGAGGACTATCCTTGTTTTTGAGTCTTCATATATGTCAAAGAAACCAAGGAATTTTTATTTCTCAAACTAAGTGTATCAGAGAAATGCTAAAGAGTTTTGGAATGGAAGATTGCAAACCAGTTACCACTCCTATGCAAACCAGTTGCAAGTTGAGAAAAGATGATGATTCAAAGTCTACAAACCAAAGGCAATACAGGTCAATAATTGGTAGCTTACTATATGTGATAGCATCTAGACCAGATGTAATCCAAGCATTTGGACAGGTGGCATGATTTGAAGAAACCCCAAAGGAATCACATGTATTAGCAGTGAAGAGGATTTTTAGATGTATCAAAGGAACAAAAGAGTTTGGATTATGGTATCCAAAAGGAAAGTATATATCACTTACTTTCTACACAGATATAGATTGGGCAGGCTGCATTGATGACCGATGAAGCACCAGTGGAGCAATGTTCTACTTGGGTGAGTGTTTAATATCTTGGATAAGTAAGAAACAATCATCAGTATCCTTATCTATAATCGAGGCAGAGTATATTGCAGTAGCAACATGTTGTACACAGGTTCTATGGATGAAACAAACTTTGATAGATATACAGGTTGAGTATGATGAGCCCATTCCAATCTATTGTGAAAATACAAGCGCCATAAGTATCTCAAAAAACCCGGTGATGCACTACAAGATGAAGCACATTCCAATCAAGTATCACTTTCTATGGGAACATGTTGCAGAGAAGAACATTAGAGTTGAATATGTGGGAACAAAAGAACAAGTGGCATACACTTTTACAAAGCCGCTTCCACGGGAAGCCCTTGAGTATCTTCGCCAGAGACTAGGAGTAATTTCTACTCCAAAATGAATGTTTTTGAATGCTTATATTATGTGTCTTAGATATACATGAGGAAGCACCATAAATAGGACAAAGGGGGAGAGATTTATCACATGCAAAGGTAAATTCTTGGAGAGAGAGCATAGAGGCATGTTTCCAAGGGGAGCGATTGTCACAAGGGAAGAATGAGCAATATGACTTCAAAGTGATACCCTTTGTCAAAGGAGGAGATATTATTCATATGAATGGAAAGAGAGTAATTAGAGTCTTATAAACACAAAGAAAATCAAAGGCATGTAGATAGGGGGAGAAGCCCTAGGGAGAGTTCAGTCAGAGGGAGCAGCCTCAAAGGGAGATACCCTTTTCAATTGATGTCAAAGGGGGAGAGATAGAAACATTGATGAAGAGTATAAGCATGAATTTTATCATGACTAAGTGTTGCCATAACTGTTGGTGTTGCCATCAATGCCAAAGGGGGAGATTTTCAGAAAATTGGCTTAGGTTGATAGATAGTTGGTATGGATTGTTGGTTTTCATTGATGTCACCATTGGAGAGTGATATTGTAGATTGATGTCAACCCTTAGTGATTGATGTCAACCCTTGGAAAAAGTTCGATAGTGAATTTCGGTAGCATAAAGGTTTGGGTAATGGAACAAAGGTCGTTTCATGTATAATGGTATGAGTTTTAATATATTTGAAGGTAAGACTATTCTGTATGGATAGTACATGTCATTCCATTTCTGGTGGTATGTGGAACTTCACATAACTCCTCATGGTTAGAGAGTTATGGCCATGAGAAGTTGGAGAACCTAGGTTTTGTAGCACCCATCCACAAGATGCTAAGCAATTAACAATTTATTTAAACACTTACACATTAACAACTTTGTTTTAGCATTATTCCATTGATTTTTATTTACACATTTCTTCTA